>VZTB01005864.1:718228-916556 GCA_013397245.1 Thryothorus ludovicianus | reverse complement strand
TTTTTTTTTTTCTTTTTTTGACCTTGGGCTTGTTACTTAACCTGCCTATGCTTCAGTTCCCTAGCTATGAAACAAGGATGATAGTCCTGGCATTACCTTGACCTTGAGGCTTTACTAAATTAACATTAAAGTTGCTTGATAGTGTAAGGAACAGGAATCCAGGCAATTTATTATTTCATGGCTATCGATGAGTACATCTGCTGACATTATTTCTTTGGATTGCAGTACTCTAAAGAGAATTATTTTAGGTAACATTGGCATATCAAAATAGTTACTTATAATAAAACATAAGTTAAATAATTCTGCTGTTTTGAGTTGTGTTTTACTTGAGAAAGGATGGAGAAATGTGTTCATGCTTAGGGAAAGGATGTTCCTGATGATAGCTAATGCAGAGCTGGTTTGCAGAGTGGCCAATGCTTAGTGGTAATAATACCTTGTTATCATTTAAGTAGCTTTTAGCTAGTGATTTCCAGATTGGCATCTGAGTGGACAGGTAATATGTAGCATTGACTGATGTTGCAGCATCTCTCTGATGTCCAGGCTCCCCAGAAAGCAGTGTGGACATGACAGATGATCATGTGTGGAAATAATTCCCATTCTGAAGTTGCAAATAACTGTAAGGTTGGTAAGGTAAGCAGGCACAAGGAATATCAAACTTGCATCTCTATAAATGTAACCTATATTAAAAAAAACCCCTGGCATCCCAACCTTTTCAGTGTTTGTTTCCTATTGGAAATCTACCTTGTGGTTTAACCAAAACTGTCATTCTGACTTTGCAGCTACTGTTGCAGACACATGTGTGGGTAACTAAGTGCTCTCTCACTCTGAGTGTAAATAATCAAAAGATGGCATCACCACATGCTTCTCCACGAGGGAGGGAGGCTGTGTAATGTACCTATCACCCAAGGGACTGTAACATGGCCATGCATGCCTTGCCATCCTTCATGTTCAGTAGGTGCAGGAAAAAGATCAAAAGGGGACGTGTACTAGCAGTCAGTTCACAGGTATTTGTTAGCAGCAGATAAAAACTTGGGAACCCTTCTGTCAGAATCTGGAATGGAGTTTATTGTAGTAGGCACAGTAAAGCAGAAAACTTTTATTTCTCCTTTCATATTTCTCCTCTCTACCTTCCTTCATCTAACCTTTCTCCACCATTCCCACTCCCTGGGTTCTTATGGAACTCACCCTGGTTCCCACCTCCACATCAGCTTACTTTCTATTGCCTCTTGGCTTTCTCTTCATTGGTTTACAAAGAAATAATTTCTTGGTCTCTTTTTGATTAATCCTGTTCTCGTTACTGGTTCCTTACTCAAGCTTTCTGAAAGGTCACTGCTTTGTCTGAGCAGGGGAAGCAGAATTTTGTCATTAGGGAAGAATGAGCTTGGCAAGTTAATTGTGAATGTTCCTCAGATTTCAAGAGAGTATAGATGAGCCTTCATTGATTTCTTCTAAAGTCTTTGATTTGAGGAGACTTTAACAAGGATAGGAAGCATGCTAAGCAATTGATAGTTAGTGAAGTTTTAGAAAAAAACTCATGAATACTGAAGAAATTCAATGTCTCTATTTAAAATTACTTGGACAAATTTTAGGAGTTCAAAAGGAGTGCCTTAAACTGACAGTTTTACTGGCTGGTGGATGATCTCTTTCTGAGCTGTCCTTTCAGGCATTCTGCTCTCTATTTTACAGACTCCTCATCATAGCATATGGAAGTTGGGCTCTGGGATATTTGGAAGTGTATTGATTCAGTTTTTGATAATAAAATGAAGTTGGATACTTTTCTATATCATTCTAAGTAGATTGCAAGTAGCAATTTTTAAATTGGAAGACACAATATGGGTGTAAACTTACAAGCAACCTAGACCAGAGGTATGGAGAAGTTATTGCCATGTTTGGCCTCAGCTCTGCCAGTACTTCACTGTCAGCCAGAGTGTACTCAATTTGTTCTTTTGGAGCCTTTTATTTGCCAAAAATTCCTGATAAAGCTGAATTACTATGCAAAGAATGGTTGTCTTATAATGAAACCTGAACGATAGGAAGAGATCTGGCATTTCATTATGTCTTTTGACCTGAGCAGGGTTTCAGCTTGACCTTCTAGTCTACAGAAGCTTTTGTACTAAAACTCTTTCACTTGTCTTGGATCTGCTGTTGTGTGCAGAAGTGAGAGTTGGTTGAATGGGATGCTTAGGAGTTGAACAGCACAGCTCTGCAGTCCTTTGAAGTTTTTTGTTTGCCTATCTTTATTTGGATTTGGTTTTTGTGGTGTTTTTTGTGGGTTTTTTTATTGTTGTTGTTTATTATATTTTTTTTTTATTCTTTGCTTGCTTGCTTGTTTTGGGTTTTTGGGTGGGGGCAAAGGGATGAGCAGAGTGGGACATTATGAATAAATCCCCCAAAACCTGTAGCATTTTTATGTATGATTGCTGCACTGTGTGTACTCTGCTGTTTTCTCCCTGTTTTTTCTACCAAGCTATTGCCTACTGGTCTTAACAATGTGAACTTTTAAGAGTAAAGCTTTCAGAACTAGAACCGTAAGTTTTCATCTTGTTTGGAGAATACAACATTCCCTCTGCCAGTATTCTGTGAGAAAGAAGTCTTGCATGAAGTTAGCCCAGAGAAAAACATTTCCCCCTTTTTCTGCCATGAAAGTGGGAGAAGGAAATAGTTGCAGGAAGATTCTTACAGTAGGTGTTGGCAATCTACTGTTTCCCTTCACTCTTCTGTCTTTTGGACTGTTAAAGGAAATAGATGTTTCACTTTTAAATGAAACACAGAGGTTTGGGGAAGATATTTCCCATACTCGCCAACATTTTTCCCTCTAGGCTGGAGTGGCACAATTTTATTCTTATTGCAGACCAGTCTTCAAATTCTTTGTGTTCAGAATTCCTTTCCCCCCCCCCAACACCTTTTTTCATCCTTATCTTTGGCTTCTTAGCAATGGTTGAAGTTCAGAGCTCTGCTGCTTTGCCAAATCTCCCTACCCCAGTTACTGAGACAAAGTCTTTTAGTCAACCTTACAGTTGTAGTGCCTAGTATCAGCCTTTCTGGTGACAAAACACTCCCTCCTCTTGAGCTGCTATGTGGAACTAGACAGCTGATGGCAATAAAATGTTTTTCAGAGAAGTGCCATCACCTGACTGTCTCTGTTTTAGGATTGATGGCATTTTTAAAGGTAGTTAAGACTGCTCAGCTGTTCCAGTTCTTTGTATGGGGCAAAGCTTTCCCCTTTTAATATTTTTTTACTTTTGAGATAATAATAACAACTATACTTTCAGAGTGGTGACAAGGTGTGAATTTTGAAGCAGTTGTTTGTTTTCATTCCATACCAGAGATAAAGCCAGCAAATATTTCAACACCCAGCTTTTCTCCGGGCTTTTACAGGTGTGGGAGTGCATTTGGGAATGCCTTGTTAAGGTCTCCTCGAAACTAAATAATTTTGAAAACCCAGATAATCAGCAGGTAAAATACTCCAATTACATTGTATGAAAATGGTCCTTGCCTAGAGTGCTTTGTGTGCTCAAAGAAGTACTGCTAGATTGTTTCCTCTTTTTCCTGTTTGTAGTGCACCCTTCCACCTGATCAAGGTTATCAGACAGTTTGGTGTTTGATGGACTTCTCCTGACTCAGTTTTGTTGAACAGGAGAGAAGAAAAGGTTGGCGAGCAGTTATTTAGGCTTGTGAGTGCTCTCCAGACATGAACTTTGGATATTTAATGCCTAAAGTACATGCTTTGAGACAGGGTGTAAAAAGTGATTAATCACAGCATGTCATATTCTGTTTTTGCAGTACAGACCGTGCAAAAAAAGAGAACTTTTTTTCCGATTAGATTTGAGAGTTAGTCATCTGGCCAGCTACTAAATTCTCTTATATATCGGCCAGAGTCGACTTCTCTATGAAGAGTGTTAACTCACCTGTCTTCAGTTCAGAGGTCTAAATTTTCTTCTGCCAACTAGCAAGGCTTCTTGGTAATCATAAAATGAGTCAGGAAAGATTGTAGAGATGAGACTTCAGTTTTACCCTTATCTTTGAAAGAATATGGCTGCCCTCACTTTTTTGATAGATGCCACACAATTTAGCAAACCTACTATTTTCACTTACCTAGACATTGAGTTAGTTCATGTAGTGATAGGAATCTTGTAAGTCAGGTTTTTTAATAGTTTTCATAGTATTTTAATGTTTTGCCTGTATGTATTGTTTTTTCATTAGTGATTAATAGTTTTGAGCAACGAGATCTGAGTTATCTTACTCTGTAAATAGTTGGTTACCTTTCTGATCCAGCTTCTTGGCACCCTACAAATGTTACCTCATCTTCTAAGTCCTACTTTGGCTGAGTGGGCAAAAGATCCTTTTTGCCCAGTGGATAAATCTGTTGTGTGACTGCTTGTTTTAGGACTTAGGCTGAGCTTTGTCCCTGAAGTATAGAGTGTACTGAATGGAGAAATCTTCCTGCACTGCCAAAGCTTTCGTTTTGTGACCATGAGAAATTTAGACACTGCTGTAAGTACGAAGTCTGTCACTTCCCCTTATGCAGTCATGATAAGTTCCATATTAAGCTTCAAGCCCAATGCTGTGTTGTGTAAAGCAGGCAGGGGTGCAGGCTCAACATCTGGGAATAATCTAGATAAACATTCCTTAATTCTGAAAAACATGGTGGTTTGGTGGATAGTCACAATGACTAGGGAAAACCCACATTTTGTTAGTGTCTTCTGCAGTGCAGGCTGCATACAACTGGAGAGATCCCAAGCTGCTGGGAACCCTGTTAAAGCCTCCTGTGGATGAAGTGAAGGACAGCCCTTGGCACTGGCAGAACACCACCCACACACAAAGCTCCCGTGCTTAGTGCACAAGTCCAAAGATCAAAGGTGCATGACACCAAAGACTCCTGGGTCTTTGTCCTGTTTCCTTTATCAGCCACCTTTGACTGGCCTCTTGATGAGGGCTTCTCAGAGATGCTCTGCTTGCATGGTGCTGGAGGGGTGGCCTGGAGCCTGATCTGGAGTGGCCAGTGTGGGTAGCCAAGGGCCAGCTGTTGCCAGCCAGCTCGGCCTCAGCCCTCGCCTCACCAGAGACTCTCTCATCCTCAGGCTGTCGTCTCCAGTGGCATCAGCCACGAGCCCTTTGCCAGGCTGCCTGCTGCTGATTCTCTCCTAGCAACTGTATCAAATTTTATTCTGCCAAAGAAGGTTCTTTAATGATGTTGTTTATGCAGACAAATAGTTAAAATTTCACATCTAAAAGATTAAATATTGTAATCGCATAATTAGTAAAAATGTTACATGATTTAACATAGCATTTTTCTATTTATGTAAGTGACAACTAATGGTTTCTTTTTTCTCCTAGCTTTAGGAAAGATTCTTCAACTTTGTAATTTTAAAACATTTTCTCCTACACATGTCATTGTTCTTTTTAATAGGATCTGCCAGAACAACTCTGAGCAAAAGCTCTGCATTTTCACATTATTATCTCATTGTCTATAGCCTTACTGTGACTTCCTAACTAATCAGCTATTTCAACTTTCATTCCATAAGCTTTATGTCTGAGTGTAATTAAATGAGCATTAAGTCCTTTTTTTACTAGCAAAGCCTGAAAGTTCTGATATTACAGTAATAAGTGTGAAGTGAATTTTGAATGGCATTTATATCCTTTCATGGGCTCTAAATGTTTGATTTGCATAACTAGTTAAAATGATATCAGAGCAGCATATTGATTTAATTCCATCTCAGAAAACTGTTAATTAATAATGATAATAAATGTGTCAGTCCTTTATTATCTGCTTTGAATTGGTGATGATGTCTATATTAATACTACTTCAGTAATAGACCTCTGCTGGCTATTGTTGGCAAAGCTTTGACGGCTTGAATAACTAGCAATCAGAATTTATAAAATTTATTGCAGATCAGATTTAAAAAAAAAGTAATTTTATCACATGTGTGATTTCATTAACACCTACTACTTAACATTTTTTAAAAATAAATCACGAAGAGCAGAAACTGGCAAGGCTTTTGAACAAAGACAAGGTTTGAATTTCTTAAAGTCTTTCTGTCTTTGCAAGTTAGAGAGTAAAGAATGAACATACTCTCCTTATGTAAAGGAGATAATGGAAAGAACTATGCACATTTCAGGTTCCTTAACACTTTTAGAGCAATGTCTTTTAAAAAAAATCCCTACGTATGCTAGGAGTGTTGTGTGGAAAAGAGATGCTTGGTCAGTAGAGGTTTTCCTTTTATTGCTGTTATTTTGTTATATGTTTTTAATAATTTTGTGATGTTACTTTGTTTCCTCCTTATTTCAGAATGAAATTAGATTATTGCCTATGCATGCTTTTGCTATCACTGTTTAGTGTTAAAATAGAACTAATTTAAGATCTTACTTTCCTTTTTTCCTTTTGGACACTGGCAAAAGAGTGCTCTGTCTGTGCTACTTAGGACTGGATTTTGGTTCCTTTTCCAGCAAGAAACATTAACTGTCCTAATATTCAGCACCACACTACCTTACAAAACTGCATTACAAGTGTCTAGAAAGGGAAGCACTCAACTTCTGTCAGCAGATAACGTTCTGTGCGTTCCCTTTTAGATGAGGAAATGTTTAGGAAGCTGACTTTGGAGGCACTGGATTTAGTTTGCATGGACCCTTAATGTAGATCTTGAATATTTATTTTTTTTTAAGAGGTATCTTTTCTTTTAATGTTGTTTACTTTCCCTTCAGCTGAATACTTGGGCTCTTGCCTTTTTATCTATGTGTTGTCTGTGCTAAAAACTAGAGCAGCAATTCAGCTGCTGTTAATGTTAGCAGTACCCAATTGAAGACTTGCCTGCCAATTTAATGCTCTGATGGCAATTTTAATAAAAAAATTAAATACTTAAGTGTCTGAAGTATTTATTTTCTTACAATCCCTTGGAAAAATCAGGCCCTTAAAATTAATGGCCTTTTCCTGTAGAAAAATACTGCTGATTAGTATGAGTAGCTCTGAGGACAGAGAAGAAGGGAGTAACAAAATACTGTGTTGCCTCTTGTTTTTTAAGCACAACTCTTCTCCACGGTACCCTCATGCAGTATTGCGTGGACAGCAGTGAACCTGTGGGCTCTAATGTGAACCAACACCATGTAAAAATGGCTACATAGCACCAAACCTGAGCTTGAAAATTCTGTTAGGAGGGAGTCAAAAGCACAATAAAGAGAAACAAACCTGAATTTTATGAGTAACATCAAATTTCCGTGGACTTCTCTTTGCAGAGCTGTGGTGATAACTGTGACAAGGATATTGTTTTTGTTTTCCTACAGTGATAATTTATCGTTACCAAAAATTCCATATAAACAAAGGAGGTTTGTTGTTGGTTTTTTTTTTGTGTGTGTTAAAATTTTGAATGTAACCAGTGAAACTCTTTGTGCTTCTGGGAAAACACTACTGGAAGTGCATTGCTTTCTGGCAATTCTTGCTCACCAGTTGAGCTGCATTCAGCAGAGTTCTGTTCTGATTTTACACAATGGTAGAATAAGGCTCTGGTTGACACTGTGGTGCACGGAGATGGTGACTCACAGCTCTCTCTTTGAAAGGTTGGGCAGGAAAGCACGATTTGAATGGTGAGTGTTCTGAGTACCTTCCAATAAGTGCATGTTTTAGAAAAGATCCACCAGTCTCCTACACAGTGCTAAATATTGAGATCCAGATTTATCCCCATGTGTGTGTGGACAGGTAGTGAGTACCTCTTGCTTGGCTGTCGTGTTCTCCCTCCTGAGGAGGTCTGAGCTGTTCTCAGGAGCTCCAGGAAGGCGAGAGCTTTGTCAGGCTGCAGTCACTCACGCCCAGTACACTGCTGGGGCAAAGCTCCCCAAACAGTGGGAATTTGGGCCACTTCCACCCAGTGCTCTGGCCACCTGGTTTGCATGGAGTTGGTACTTTTAATTTATTTCCTTTTCTGAAAGCCTCCTTCAGAAGTTTGTTAGCCTTTGAAGCTGGGAGAGGGACAGTGTGGAAGTCTAAGAATAGAGGCAAAATGTTGTATTATGTTTCCTTTGTCAGTGGGTTGCCCTTTTATGTATTTTTCTGAAGTTCCTGACAGGACGATGCATGTTGAGATGAATAGCCATCAGTTATATTTAAAAATGCCTTTTCTCTTTCTGTAGTGACTTTCTAAAAGACTGTGATTTTAAGCTTAACAGAGTATCCATATAGAAATTCTAACTAGCTTTTCAGAATTCATATTTTGTCTATTTGTTAAGCACAGACATCATTACTGGTCCTTGAAACTTCATAGAGGGCATAGAAGGGGCTTAACTATCCCTGCTGAAGTTTATACAGAACTTTGGAGTCAAAATCCTTACTGGTGGTTTGTTTTGGTTTAGTCTTGGTTTTGTTTGCTTGATTTGTTTTCAGGATTTCTTTGTTTTGTTTTTTTTAATGCCAGTATTACACATTTTATAAATACAAGCATCAAAAATCTTGACTTATTGAATTATGTTTGGGATTTTTTTGTTGTTTGCACCTTTTTCTCCCTCTGCTAAATTCAATGACTCCACTCTCACAACGTTGGATGAGGAGACATAGGAAGACAATGCTGGTATGATTTTAACTTGCATTTTAAAAAATCAAAAGCTGCACAGAACACATTCACCCCTCATCCCCCTGCCCCATGTCCCCCTTCTACCCCCAAGGTGTCTTCTGTGTCTCCTCCCCGATTTTATGTGAACATTGAAATATATTTATAGTTTTCTCCACTGGCATAAATCAGATGTAGGTGACAATATATCCAAATAGCCTCTTTGATGCATGGTTTTTGTTAATAATTATGTGCTGCTAATAATTAACAGGTGTGTGAAAAAATGAATTAGTAATGAGGAGAGAGTTTGTAAGCCGTCTGTTATCATCCCTTGACAAATGCAAGCAAGGGCATAAACTGAATACAAAGGCCCTTGATTATAGTTTAATGGTATTTGATAAGTTAACCCCTTTTGTCACTGATGCTGAGCTTTTATTGTGGGAAGTTTGCTGTCTTTTAGTGGTAACATATTTTTTCTTTAACCCAGCCTTTCTAACAAGAAAGTAGTCAATAAATCCAGAGTATCTAGAACTTAAAATTTTGAACTCCTTTTTCAAAGTAACTTGAGAAGTTTTAAAAATTTTATTCAGTGTTTGTTCAGTGGTTATTGAAAAGGAAGCTTTCATGGACTCTTCCTCAAATTATGTGAGCAAGTGGATCTATAAACAGTCCATATTCCCTGAATTTCAGTCCTTCAGACAGGGAATGTTTTCAACCATCTGTAAGATGGCTGGATTGTGCCAGGGAAGGACAAGGTTCACAAGGGGCAATTTTATTCTCCTGAGCTTGAAAAATATGCTTAATTATTTTCATGAAAGAAACTGAGATTTTTGATTCCAGTGTGGCCTCCTAAAAATGCTCAGAAAATTCTTGTTTTCAGTAGCTGAGGTCCTGGTTTAATTGTATGCTTCTAACCAGTTGCTGTTTGTGGATAAAGGTAACAGATAAATGATTTAAAATTTGTCTCTAGAAAGAAAAAAGGCTGTTTGTTTTTGCCTAGATAATTTTGCTTTTGTTTTGTATTGTTATGGTTTATCTGGTATTTGGTATTAATTTTTATGATTGATTTATAATGGTTTAGTCCACGTTTCTCCCTGAGGTCCTTTTCTTTCTGTTAGATTAATTTCATTTTTCAGAAGGCCTCTTTGTCTTTAAGTGTGTAGCGTATGTCTGTAAATAGCTGTTTGATTTCAGAACCTGAAATTAAGATACTAAATTTATGAGAGAAAAATATCTGCAAAGACATTATACTGTGCTCATGACCATTGAATAGCTTGAGAAATATAATATACTTTACCTAAAAAGAGAGCTGGATCTGCAAAGCAGGATGGCTGCAGGCATTTCTATTTAGTATTTGAAATGTGTTTATTTTTGTGTTGAGAGACAATCAAAAAAAGATACAGCCTTGTTGCTGCCATTCCTATTATTGTCATCTTTGCTGGCAATAATAGATATGTAAAACATTGGGGATATGATTTGTTAAGAGAGGAAGAAAAGCTTAGAGGGTTTGGGACTTGCAAATATAGAGACAGCTAAAGTCTGCCAAAACTTAATTTGGTGCTGTTAGTTTTGAGACATGGCTTTAGGAGAGATAAGTCAGTTTTCTGCGCAGTAGCTTTGTGTTGAGTCAGTGCTATCTTTCAAGAAGACTGTGGAGAAAAAAGATCTTGTATTATTAAATTGTTCAGAAGATAATTGTTCTTGAAAAGTCTCAAATGCTGATTAATTTTTTGATGTTTCATTGACAAATGTTCCTGTTTCCTTCATAAACTCTAGCAGAGGGTCTCCTGTGATTTGAAAGATAGACACTGTTTTTGGGTCAGTGCTCATTCATGGCATGGCAGTCAATGGAATGTTACTTTTTATTCTAAAGATACTTAGGCACTGCAGAATATCAGACAAAGTCAGCATAGTACCTGAAATCAGTGACTGCAGTACTGGAGGGAGGGGGCTGATAGTTTTGCATGAACTCTTGTGAACCTTGGGGAGCCTTGTTAGCTAATGAAGCTCACAGGTTTGGCACTGACCCATCCTGAAATACAGTCTTTGGAATATTTCTGTAACATAGAAGTCATGTCTTTAAGCATTCCACTTTTTTTAAAGAGATGTCTTTTTTGAAAAGTAAGTATTCTTAAATACTCTGAAATTTGCAAGGATTTCTCCTTTGTTATTTGGAGGTGGGATCTGTCTCTCTTGCAGTTTGGTGTTCCTACATTCCTGTTAGTTAACAGAAGGGAGTTCCCAGCTGCTTAGTTGGAAACTCCTGCATGTTTGTCATCTTTGTGCCTTTTTTGGAGTACTGTTTTCAGTGATCCTTTTGGGGAAGTGGAATTAGCCTGACTCATTTGCCTCCCAGAACTGAGAGACATAAGGTTGCCTAAGACTGCACGTGGTGCTGTTGGGAGCTGTCTCTGGATGTTTCGTTGGAGTGATCTGATGTCCAGGCAGCAAGAACAGCTCTGACCTTGAGGAGGGCCTGCAGGCCACCCTGTCTCTTGGGGAGTTCATCAGTCTCCACAGTGGCTTACTGCAGACTCATCCCGGGGTTTTCTTGCATCTGTCAACAAATTTGGTTTGGTTTGGTGACTGCTTTGGCTGGCAGTTTTATCAGAGGATCATATTTTATAATTTTGAAACAGAGAAGTTAGTTGAGAAAGTGTGTGTTGCTCATCAGTTTGGATGACTGAATGCTCTCTGAGAACTCCCTGTAGGTAATGAACCCAACCTCCTCCAACCTACATGAGATCAGCATCAGAGCAAATGCTTGCAGTTTTTTTGCTGTGTTTGTACAATATACATGGTGAATGATTGGTCTTCAGCCTTTTGTTGCCGTTGCTTTAGCATGGTGAACTAATATATCCATCTCTTTATCTTAAAGTCTTCATTTCCTTTTTTCATAAGTGACTTCCCGAAGGGGAGCCTTGCATTTGTTAACTGGTGTTCAGTGACTGGTGCGTCAGCTCAGCTGTGCAACATGCCAACACTAACTGCTCCTCAATAACATCTATTTGCATAGTGCATTGAGAGCTGTGAACTCTCCTCTCATTAAGCGTGTGAGAACTCCCGCTCAACCAGAAACACTCAAAATTGAGCTGCACTCCTGTGGGGTTTTTCTGCTGTGAGCCCTTCCCGTGTGTTATAGCACTGTGACACTTTGTGGGGTGACGTTGCAATGAAGGGAATCACGCAGAGGGATCGTATGCCTCAGCTTCCCATGTAAACTGTTTCCTATGCTCTTCTCCCTTATTCTGCCCTCTTACACAGTTCTAGATGTGGGAACTTAATGTTTTTGGTAATATTTCAACAATAGTCTTTTAATGGTGGAATGAAAAGGAAATGGATAATCTATTGAAAACACCCCATTGCCAAATTCAACACTCTTGAACTTCAGTTGTGCAGTTCTTTGTGTGAAATTATGTAGTGATGTCCAGCAATATTTTATTGCAAGTTATGTTTTGTAATACTTGAGCAATATATAACTGTGATCAATGTTGTGACCTCAGGGAAATTGCTTATATAATTACAGAAAGTTTACAGTAGTAAGACAAGGAATGGGGGAAAATATATCACTGTAAAATATAAATATGTTTAAATTACATTTAGGATTTGGAATAGTTCCTTGCTTGTGTTTTACAGAGTAATCTGTGATTTAAATCAGGTTTAGTTGTGGGGTTTTTTTTCTAAATTGGGTATTATAAATCAAGAGTAGTTGCTGCATATAGCACACAAGAGGATTTCTTATACATTTTAATGTTGCATAAGTAAGAAATACCAGTAGTTCAGCAGTAAAATTGCAAATGTAAGCAAAAACGGAGATTTTTCTAAATTTAACTAGGTTGCATTTGTTTAGTAAACTCTAGCAATAATTTACTGTTTTATTGCATTTGCCGTTGAGAACTTGCTAGCTTTAAAAAGGGGAGGAGGGATAAAGGAAGGAGCTGTGTTATAATTGCTCTGGAACTGGGGGGAGCAGATAGAAAAGGGGAAAATACTAAACTGTCTGCATGCAATAGGTTAAAGTAGAGAACATGCATCTTGCAAGGTAATATGTATCTGCAGAAGACTAAGGAGCTTCTGGTAATGTGCATTCTGTATTTGTGGTATGGAACAATTCCTCATAAAAACATCAAGCTCAAGATGTTGTAGTTATGCCTTAACTCTATGGAGACATGAAAGATAATAGGTAGCTTTTCTTATTAGTGAATTTCAATATGTAAAAACAGAAGTTCTGGTAGTTACCCTTTAAAACAAAACAAAACAAGCACCTTTGTGTTGTAAATAAGGAGGTTTAAAACTTGATTTCAATTTGCTCTCCACTTCTGCCTATGCGTGCTTTATCTGTGGACAGATTTCTGTATCTCTCGGTCTGTTAATATAAAACCTAGCTTAGTTTAACTGTGGTTTGAAAGAAGTGAACACTGGGATTGGTCTGGATGATGTTGATTAATAGGTGTGTGAGGGTGAAAGACTCCAGGGCCAAGCAGTAGGTCCATCTTGGTGGCATCTGATGTTGATTGGCTTTGTCCTGCGCGGCTGCGCTGGAAGAGCGGACATTAAGATTAAGTGATGCTGTCGTGTTGAGGAGCGCTGCACTGCATCATTCTGGGAAGAGACAGCTGTGGTGGTTAATCCTTCATCACCAAGGGAGTGCTGCCAGCCAAAAGATATACAGCCAAAGATAACCCTCCATAACTTGTGCTAAAGATCAGAAAACTTTGAATTCACATCCATCTGCTTAGTCTGGGGTGAAGATGAAAGATAGGCAGAGTAGGAAATAAAAAAACCTCCTGTGGGATTAATCTTAGACAGAACATGCTGCACACACTGAAAAGGCAGCAGCTAAATTTTTACGTGTATCTTGAAAGAAATGGATCATTCCAAATCCAGAAACTTAATTTCATTTCAATTGCTTTAATGTTCCCACTCATGATGCTCATTTAATATGTACACCACATCCTTCCTGGAAGCAGTTCAAAGATGCCAGGGTTCATAGTGTAAGGTTTAAAAAAGACAAGCGTCTCTGCATTTCTAACTAAGTGATGCACAGGTATGGATGACAATGGAGCTTTTAGCATAATTTGTGGTAGAGAACTTTATTATTTACTTTTATATTTAGCAGGTCAATTCCAAATCGTTATACATCAGATGAGAATATATTCTGCCTTGAATGGTTGTGAACAGAGCTATATTGTTATGCATAATTTATTCATACTAAGTGAGAACCGTTACAAAGACTTGCTCAAGTTGTCATCTTTGGAAATTAATTGATATGAAAGAATAAGATAGCAAAAGGAAAGAGATATGAATATATTGCTTTAGAAGGAGTCTTCTAAGCAATAACTAAATTAATAAAATGCTGTTCAAAAGTAGTAGTTAGTGGTAATAATTTGATACATTTATCCATTATTTTAATGTGGGCTGTTGTTTTAACAAGCATTTTAAACCTTAAAGTAATATCTTAAAAAGTTCTGTGCCGAATAGTGGAGAAAAGGTGGAAATGCACCTTTAGTCATTATCATGGTGATAGCCATTGCTGTGAGGAAGGTGGGCTGTTTCTTTCAGCAGGCTGGTGGTTGTGTGGGGTGGCAGTAGGAACGCTCCCTGTTGTGGCCGTGGTGCCAGAGGAGGGGGATGCTGGTGATGGGCAGGAGCAGAGGCACTGAGCCCGGCCTCGGGGGCTCCAGCTGCGGTTTGGCAGGCTGGCTTTGGTGAACCTCCCGCTCTCTGCTCACTGTCTGCGTGCTAGAAACAGCTGAAACACAAGCTGGTTATTCGGGTGAGGTGAAGGCTTAGTTCTCCCCTTGAATCAGGAAAATCCAGAGTGAGGAGGATAAACCTGCTGATGTCTTCTCAAATGTGAAACGAGATGGAGTTTTTGTTTCTGTTTTCTATTGATCTTACTCACTTTCCTGTAATCATAAAAATGCCAGTTAATAGAGAAGAGCATTTCATCATCTGCAGAGAAAGTTTCACTTTTAATTGTATCACCAGTGTCCCTCAAAACAATTTGAACTTCCTGTCTCCCACACTTGTGTGCTCAAATGTAAAAAATCTTGTTCCTGTTACTCTGTTTTTCTCTAGAAATGCTTTAATTAACACAGAACTGTGTTAATATTAACAATTGGTATTTCTAGATAAATTAATCCTACATTTAAATCTTAGGTTATGACATCTCTCACATAAAGGTTTAATATCTATTAACATGTCATTTGAATTTAATTAGAAATAATGAACCCAAAAGATACTAGTCGATATCATATGGGACAAGTATTTCTAAGCAGGCTAAGTGCATTAGTGACTTAATTTAACTTGGCAAAAATTCTAATTACTTAGGTATCTACATTACAATATTATCTTAGAAAATTAAAACTGCATTTTTGACTGCTAAAAGCAAATTGGAAAAAATTCAAATTAGGGTAGTTGTTGGGAGGAAGAAGTGTTTAAGTCTGCAAATATGTGAAAAATGGCCACTGCCTTTTCTTAGTAACCAACTGTTCTGCAGAGTCATTAGAGCAAGAATAACAAATAATGCTCACAGAAGAAATATAGACTGAATATAAGAAGTTTTCTCACGAGAAGTACTGTTCAACATGAGAATGGGCAAATGAATGCACCCTCTCACAAGTGGTTTAATTTTTTTCTTTTTTTAAAATTTTGACTAAAAACTGCATGAACTTGATTATATCAGCAAGTATGGGATGGGTGAGGTGGTCTTTGAGCTCTGATATAGTTTTCTTCTGGTTTTAGATTTGGTGACAGCTTAACATTGCATCTTAAAAGTACTGGCAGTTTGGAGGTTAACAAAAATGAACAATTCTTTGTACAATCAAATATTTGTCCAAATCCAAATGCTTAGAAGAACATGACTGAAGTGAGCAAATTTGTGCATGATGAACACTAAAATGCCAACAGAAAAGAATGGGTTAATACGTTGACTAATGTTGTAGGTTTATAAGAACTGGCCCTTCTCTTTGTTCTTTTTTATCATATACATTTATCATGTTCAACCTGGCAACTGAAGCAAATAGCTATTTAAGTTGTAAAAAATGAATCATTGTGTAATTTCTTGAACTCTGTGATATAACCAAGCTTAATAATATTATACAACAGAAGTTGTAAGCCTAGGGATATTTTTCGCCTCTCTAATTTTTTTTTTTTTTTTAATGAGCCATGAGCATTTGGTTCTTTCTGTATGAAAAACCAAAGAGCATTGAGATGTGTTTAACAAAGCTGTAATTTCCTGCCCACTGGTAAGGATTAACAGTGAGTGCTTACCTTCTGCTGCTGTATAAATAAAGTATATTTAGAAATGGTTGAACTGTTGGGTTGTGTGAAGATTTGGGATGCAGGCTCTTTGACTTTAAACCTTCTTTAAAAGTGACAGAATAAAATAAAAGTGTGAACTTACTCATTAAAAGGAAAAAGATGCTGTGGGAAGAATCTTCCATCCTTTCTGCATTGTAGACCAAAAGGTAAAAAACAATATGTGTTTGTTGTGTCAGCGTATTTTCACACTGCTGGATGTTGCATGTTTACAGCTGGTTCTGATGCAGCTGTCAGGGTACAATTGATGAGCATCATCATTTAACGTGTAAAAGAAAATATCTTGGCATAGAGGGACATGATAAAGTGCAATCTACCAGGCATTGTGGACATATGTAGTCACCATTTCCTTTTTCTCCTCACTCTTTGCATTTCTTTGCTGCCCTTGCCAGAATGTGCAGAAGCCATTGGGAGCAGCTCAGCCCAGCCTCCAGCCTTCTAATATCACTTTGGTAGTTGTCAGATCATATGAAATGTCAAAATTCATGTGGCCTTCGTGAAGAGATATATTTAGTACAGCTGCTGCATACCTACGTAGTATTTCTGACATTGACATATTAGTTATGCTGTCTTTTGCAATCTGATATCTTTAAATTTGCCACCTTGTTAAGTTTTGATTAATGTGATTCCATTTCACTAAAGTAATTGGCTTGGCCTGTTGTAGAAAATAATCAGCCTTTCTATGGAACAAATGCTAGAACATGCTAATGAGGGAGTGAGTTCGTTAAATTGATGGCGTGGAGTGACAGTTATTAATGATTGTTATGATAAACAGACGAGTGCGAATTGGGATGAGTTGGGCAAAAGTGACAGTTTAAAAATAACGTATATTGGAAAGTACTAACGAAGTAATATACTGTTAGGAAAACAATCATGCAAGTTGTCAAGGGAAGAAGTGTAATTATACAGCTGCACGAGCTGCCTGGGAGGACAGGGACCTGGCTGATAATGGACACGTTTTTTGTTGGCAAGGGGAAAATATGTTATGGCAGAGAGGAGTACAGATTGATAAATTAATTGGCCTTTCTCATTGTTCCAAGAGCAAACTTGGCCAGCAATAGCCAAGCAGATTAGGTAAATAAATGAAGTGACCAGCTCTTCCTCTGCATCTGACCCATCCCTTGCCCTTTCTTTTTAATCCACCTATGCATGAACTGCCAAGTCCGACTGCCTGTGGTAGCAGTGTTTGCATAAATATAACTCTCCTGAAAATATTTATGGCTTCTAAGAATGAAATGCTTTGTTTTACGAAGATTTTTGTCTTAGGATGAAGGTTAATTTTAGTGCCATCAGCCTTATGCAATGTGGTATAAAAGTATACTGATTTTTAAAGTGAAATTTAGACAGAGCTGTCCATCTGAAAGCTTGCAAGGAAAAATAAAGATTTTTAGTAGGAGTGTTTGGGAGGTAGAGGTATGGTGCTACTTCTGCTTATTGTTGCATAAGCTTGGTGCTAAATGGCTTCAGGTTGCTGGCTGTAGGAGAAAGACATTTGTATCTCTGAGACTGACAGCAGTGCCATACATAATTCAGCTGTCAGATTGCCCATGTTGTAGATTCAGTGGAAAAGCAGAGGATAAATGTGGAATATTTCCCTAATAAGTATAAGGAGATGCAAAGTAAGTAGGCCATTACATATATTAAAACAAAAAGAGAAAAAAATGTAAAACAGCTGTGGGAAAAATTCAGTGTGGACAGTGATACTTGAGTTGCTGTGGTTAATGAGAGTACTAGGCAGCACGTTCTAGATCACTTTGGTCTCTGTTCTAAGGCAGAGAACTGGGGATACATTTGGGCAGGCATGGAACTGAATGGTCAGTGGTATTGCCCTTCTTTTACTTGCTTGTTTGCACTGCCTTGCATTTAAATATTTACTTTCCTCTGTGGAAACATGAGCAAATTACCATATTTTTCATAAAGATGGAGGAAGTGATTTCGAAAAAGTTGGCTAAGAAAAAACACTGTTATCACTGTCAAATTCCATCTGCTCAGGACACACCAATGAATAGAAGATGGAGAAGAGTTTAGATTCTATATGACAGCCTCCAGCCATATCAGCACTGAATGGAGCCTGTAAAATGCTTACTTAGCCATTTCCCTGGATGTTTTACTGGATTCAGCTTGGTCTTGGTCTTGCAAGGGCTCCAATAATCATGTTACCAATTCCTCGTGACAGCCCTCAAGAACACAATCTGTTCACGAATCCTGCCACGTTTCCTTTGCTGCATAAGCACTAGTTTGTATAGTCTTGGACTCATGAACACTGATTCACTGGATACAATAACCTAACCAAAATGAACAAAGATAATTTTCTATTTAATAATGAAGTCTAAGCCTTTTTCCTATTAGTGTTACGGGTGAAATCCCTTCAGTCCTTGGTTTTTACTGTTAGCAAAAGGAAGCAATATATAAATAAATTTTGATATCCAAAGAACTTATCATTTTCCTAATAGTGTCATAGATTCAATGTGTCAGGTATAGCTTAAGAAACTGCTAATTAGTAGCTTAATGCAATTTACTATGTGTAAATTTTATCGTACTGAACTTCATTGTTCCATCTAGAACATGTAAACCAGTGACTAAAAAGACTTTTTTGAAAACAGAAATGTACCAATTAGCAGATTACTTTGTAACAGAGTGAAAACAGGCTCTAAATTTTGAACCAGACTCCACTTCTCTGGATGAAGAAGTCCTGTTTTACCATCACATTACTTCTTGAATGGCTTAACTGTTACCTAAGCCTAAATTAGATTATAAAAAGCAGCCTTAATATCTTTTTTTCAGCATGCACAATTTTGGTTCTTCCTCTCAATGAAGTATGTTGTTTTTACTTTGCTTCCACAGCCAAACTGTTAATTTAGGTCCTTGGCCTTGACCTGCCCAGAGAGCTAGTATTGTTCTGCTCTCTCTGACTTTTAGCATATCTCTGCATCACCCATTTTGTCTGGATTAGGCTTGTGCTTTGGAGGCACCACTTCTGCTCTTCCAGGTGTTTGGATCTGAAGAGTCTGGATTCTTTTCAAACACAGTTGAACTGGAGGATGTTTCTCAGAGATGCATCTGATGTGCTCTATCTGCTGCTGAGCATCCAGTCTTTGGAAACAGGTTACATCAAATAGCCATTAAAATCCTCCAAAAGGCATCCAATGTTGGACATTGCGTCCTTAGCATTCAATGTTTTGCTCTGGATGTCTGCTCAGTTTGGACCTCACTCTTTGCTCATGTGGATATAGTCCTCATAATACTTTAAACTGGATCTTCATATGATATTACTATTCCTTTATCCTTTTACTTAATCTTATTTTTTTTTCTTTATTTCTGCCCTGCTGCAGTGCTCATATCTGTCTGGTTCATGGCATTGCTACTGTTTTACTTCAGGACTGGGGCCTGGCCTTTGTACTGTTTTTGATTGAGCTTCTTCAGTTTTTATCTTTCAATCACTTTTGAGAAATCTCTGTGGTAGTCTTTTGGTAAATCTGACTTGACTTGGCTTTCTTGGAGACAGCTAACAACAGCTTAACAACAGCTATTTCCCTAAGCAGAGATGTTCAAAGAAAAGTATCTACAGCTGATCTATAAGTTGTGAAGGGAGAGGCATTTATTTTGACCTTATTCTGAACTATATAGGTGTAGAAGAGCCTCATTTACTTTTGTCATGGCATAAGGAATTAGATTGTGAATAGGCGGTTGTGTTGAGCTGTAGAAGGGAACATATAATTCACAAGACAAATCCAGCCTGTGTCCAAACAATATGTATAAATAATTTACAGTATTAGCAAGAGTCACATATGTTTGAAGAACAGCACGTTGCTGCTATGTGCAGATTTCTGCTTCTGACAATAGCTTTGCTTTGTGAATATAGACACCTATTGTACTAATGCTTTTAAGAGAATTATGGTGTGTTTCTCTGAGGCTTTTCCTTTTTCCTTATGGAGGAAAAAAGCATACATTTTTAGATTGTTACCCACGGAGATGGAGTGGACACAGTGTATGTGTTGCATAATCTCCCCAAATAACTGTGGGTGAAGTAAATTCCTTGAGGATGAAGCTGGTGTAGGTGACCAGCCAAGGCCTGCCAACCCCATGGATGTGGAGGGGCTGCAGCATGATAACCCCATGCCACACTGAAGAGAGAACTGGCTCAAAGAACAAGCAGTGGGAAGTCTGGTGGTGTCAGAGAGAGCGAGGCTGAGCTGCAAAGGAAAACCTGCTGTTCTGTGGACACCAGGCAGGCAGGGTATGACTCCACAGGAAAACAGAAGTGATTAGTCCAGGTATTTGTAGTCACAGGATTACAGTGAACCTGTCAGCACATATGGCCTCAAGGGGAACTCCTTCAAAGAAATAAAATGTTTTGTTTTCCTCAGCTGTATGGAGAGATGGTCGTACTGTTATCCTGTATTTAGTATTGTATTTCTGAATATCTGCTTTAAGCATAGCAAATGGTAGCCATTTTATGACAAGCCTTCATTAGGCTGGAGGAAAGGCTGCAATTTCAGAGCTGGGATGGCTCTTGCATCTAACAAGCTTAAATTCTACCAAAATAACCACATCAGACACAGTCTTGACCCATCCTCTTTGTCTCAAGGCAATCACAGGTGTTTCTTTGTGGCATTTTAAAATGAAGGTGCTGCTTGGAATTTCATCGCTTGCTGCTTCTCACTGCTCCTCTGATCCACTTTTATATTGTGCTAAGCCAGAAGGTCAGCTGTATTTACCAGCTTGGTGCTATAATCAATTATCAAAACAATGGAAATTACCTACAATTAATGTAATTTTAAATGGTGATAAATACAATGGAAAAAACAAAAGTCAACCATTCTTTCAAAAGTGACCTTAATGGCTGTACAGCACAGGAGGAAGGTGAAGGTGGAAGTGAGAGCGTTATCTTCTTGGACTCACTGTCTTTTGGCTTTCAATACATATCATAGTCTTGTGAGAGAGCAAATTACTGAAACAAATTGTCATTAATCGTTGCTTTTCAGTTGCCAAAAAGGATCCCTCACCCCATCCCTTCGCCACAGCTGAAATCAATTGAAAAGATTTTTCTGCCCCAGGTGATTCTAAGTCTTATATAGCTTCCACCTGGGTGTCTCCTTTTAAGTTCTTGTTTAGAATTCATTTACTACTTTCAGTTGCAAGGACTTGGTGGAGAGAAGAAAGTTCTCTTGCTCTGAATTTCACCACTTCCAAGAAAGAATTTAGAAGAAATATTTTCCAACCAAAACAGGGATGCTCTGCTTGTGGAAATAATCTTCAGTCCCAAAAGGAAAAAAGTTTGCATGTAGAAGCTCGTGACTGTGTGCCACTACCAAAGGAGGTAATGCTGTGCTTTTCTTGCTTTGATATTACTAAAGTGTGATTTCTTTTTGCTTGGTATAGCCTTGCTATTTCATTGTACCTGAAAAACAAATGTTTTGCATGAACCTTATTTGCTAGGAGTGTTGTATTCTAAGAGATTCAAGGTTTTTCTTTTCTCTTTTGGATTCTTTTTGGAGACTGAACTTGCATGCATGGGGTTTTCCTGAATTTTTAAGCCTTCATGAGGGAGACTATGTGGGATTCATTGGTGATGAACTAGTGGTTGTTGCATAGTCAGTGATTTAAATTGCTGCATGTTTTTTGTGTAATGCTTGTAGGTTCTGGTGAAACGTTTGTTTATTTGGCATATTTGAGAAAACTTGTCTTCCTATTGAGACTGTGTGAGAGCTTCAAGAAAAGCCTAGGTAGTTGTGGGCAGTAAGCTTCCTTGAGGTGTTAAGATATCTAAGAAAAATGATCCTTTGCTTTTATTAGCTAAATACATTGCTAACTTCTGCTGATATTTCAAGGTACATAATGGTGTATTTTGTGGAACTGAAAAATTTAAGCTTTGTAGAGCACTGGGGTCTCTTAATGATCAAGCCATACTCGCCCCTTTGTTTCATTATACAATAAACGTGCATAAAGTGTCTGCAGAATTGTTCATTGTTCAACTGTTGATTGTTTTAAGGGTGATATTATTAATTGATTCTTGAAGTAAGGGTTTTAAGGCTTGAAAGAGAAACATACTTTGTATTTGGGTGGTAGAAAAGAGTTCCATTTTAGTGGCTAATCTAGGTGCAGATAAAAGAATCAACTTTCTATTGAGCTTGACACAAGTTGAAAATTCATCAGATTACAGACTGCTTTTTGAGCTTTGTATGGGGTAGTGAATTTTGAGCTTTGTATGGGATAGTGAAGGAAAGAAACCTTCAGTAGTTTCCCAGTGCCTTATTAGCTGTCCCTGCTGTATCATATAATGCAGGAAGTACTAATTGTCAGTGATACTGATTTGATATAAAGAATAAAACTTTGGACAACATTCCGTTTTCTTTGTAGCAAAAACAGGGGAAAAATGTGAGCAAAAAATTCTGGCATTCTCTAGGGGTGCTGTATGTGAAAGGCAGAAATATCTTACAGAATTATATGGAACAGTGCTTGATAATTCTTTATGAATATTTTAATGCAATAATAAAATAAGGTCGTAAGTTTAAATATTGAAAGTTTTAACAAAATATTTTATAATAATTCCATCCAATGTAACTTGTGAAATGAATGCCACTACAATTATTTAGCTGATAGAATTTATAATTGTAATGCTGAATCCATCTTTCATAAAGTAGCATTCCTAGTTGAATGGTGTGTTTTAGGAATATGAAGCTTACATGTGAATTTAGTTTGTTTATTGTTGTCCACTTCTGCTATTTTTGCTGTCAATGCTGAATACTTATTATAGAAGTCTGTTCATATCAGAACTTCTTAAAGCAAATGTAAAATAGCTTGCAGACCCTGGAAACTTTGAGGGATATCCCAGTAAGACTGACTGATGCTCCTTAATTCAGACTCAAAAGTGGAAAGCTGTAGGCATTATTTAGTCTAATAATAAATTTGAAGAATTGTACATGAAAGGGTTTTGTTGTTTTTTTATTTGCTGTTTTAGCAATTTAACAGAATATTCCCCTTTTCCAGATTGCAAAGGATTTTGATGAGATGCAATACAGCCCTTTTTTTCTTAATAATAATGATAGTCTCATGGTGTGAATTTCCTGAAATCTAATATTTTCAGGAATTATTTTTCTGTGCTTATTCTGCTAATGTTAGCTCAAGTGAGTTAGTTAAGGAACAGAGAATAGGAATGCGAATTATTCCCTGTGTGTTAGGTACATTTTGCTCTATACTCATACATATGAGACATATTACACATATATGGCTTAGAGACAAATAAATCTGCTATAACACAGATGAACTCAAGCTTTACAAGCATGGAAAGAATGCCTACTGAAAGCAAAACAGAGGTAGAAAATTAATTTAGAATTGTTAGGTAACACACCTCAGCTCAAGGTAACATGCTATATGATAAAATAGTTTAAAGTTTATCTTGTTTGCAAGATTAATATATTGATATTCACTTGACAACTTTTAGTATTAGAACCTTGCATACACACATTTTCACTTTGAGAATCTAGGTACTTCAGCAGGTACATGTAACTGATAAATCTTTTTGTAGTTGTCAAAACAACTTTGTACTTTTTCTTTTACAACTAAAAGCACTTTGACAGTCTGAAACCTGGTATATCAATAGGGAAAGCAAACAGACTATTAATTTTAGTACCACATTTCACTGAGTTTTGACATTTTTGAAATATATCACTTCAAAACACCGAGACACAGATGATTAAAGGTTGTTACTGGCAAAAATGTTGTTGGTTATCAGTGTTACTGATATCACTCAGTGACATCTTTGCATACTGCTCGAGTCTTGTTTGAAAATCAGGATATTTTGACCATATGGACTGTATCTGGCTATCTCATTGCAGTCTGTGCACTAGTTTCTATGCCTTGAGGGCCTCCTCCCCAAAAAAAAGGCAACAGAAAACTTAAGCTAACCTAGTTGCTGCTTGGTGTCTGTCATTGTTTGTAGTCTACCTGTCAGTTCTCAGTTTTGTTGATGTGTGGAACAGCATTACCCTGATGTCTGAAGTCACTCACAATTAGCTTGAACTAGAGATGCTGCCAGGGTAGGACTGGTTTAAAAAGATAAAAAAAGGCTTACAACAACGTGGTATTTGTTTTTCAGACTGGGGAAATTGCAGTGTGTTTGTCCATAGCTTGCACTGTAGTCCAAAACAGGATCTTTGCAAAAACAGTGTGGGGCCAGTGTCCCCAGCACAGTCATAATGGCTTTTGATTTTTGATCGTTTCTGTGTTCAACTGGATAATTTTCTCCTTTTAAGCTGTTGAGAAATCACAGACATTATTGAGGATGTCATTTCAGATACCAAAACTAGATACAGTTGTCCTTGTAAAGCTTCACAGCTGATGCAAGAGCACTCTGCAATGTGGTCTTGTAGAAAATACTTAAAAAACAATGGCTTTTAATAACATTGTTAATATGGAGCTCAATCCATTAGGATAATATGAATACTCTGCTTTTTCTGCTGGAGAAAGAAAGAAAAATGAAGCATAAAATGAACATAAGGGTTGTCTGACTTGAGTTTGAGATGCTAAGGGGAAGACTTGCTCTGTGCTCTGTGGAGTGTGAGTACTCTGTCTCAGGGATAACTTCTTAACCCGTGTGCATGTAATGTGGTTTTCTCATTGTGTATGCTTCATTAGATAATATGGGACAGTTTAAATCTTCCTCAAATTTCCCTTGAAAGATAAATCATCCTAGGCTGTTCTAGAGTAAAGTTTTGGTTTACTATTGATTTATTTTGGTTCACATGCGAATGTGTATCTGAAAACACTTTTAAGTAGTAATGAAAATATATTTATGGGTTTCTTTCTTTCCTTAAGAATTTATTTTTAAATTTTTATATAATTTTGTATTTCAGTGAAGTGTTGGAGCCTTTTAGCTGAAATATTATGAAACAGTAAAATCTGTGTATTTATTACATTTTCTCTTTCTGGATTTGTAACTCCAATCTTTTTGTGTAGTATATAAATTTTTCAGCATACACTGTGGTTTAGAAAAAATAAGTAAGTCAGGGAAAGTGAGTGCTCAGTGTTGATACACACTTGTTCTAAGAGATCAGTAATCAGTCTGTAGCTCTCGATATGTAGAATGTATTTAGCACAAGTTCATTTATCCAGCTTTCTTTCCTGTTTACTTATCAGTACTGGTGAGTAACATCCATGCCAGTTTGTCTTCTTACTTACTGTTTGTTCATACAATAGACAGAAAAAATCCAGGAGTATGAGAATGCTTGATTGTGAGATGGAACTATAGTCTGACTCATCCCATATGAACTAACACAAATATTAATGGACACACATTTCACATGAGCTTTTTTTTTTTTTTTTCAACATGGTTATTTGGACTCCTGAGACTTACCTTAACAATAGTTTTGGGCATAATCAAGATTAATTCTTATTGCTTTTTCAAGCGATTCTTGAAAACTCTGTGAGATTGGGATGTCTGGAGATGAGCTGGTTTAATTGTTTTCTTGACAAACTCTTGGCAGCCCAATAGGATGCCTTTAAATTAGTCCTTTTTCTTGGCTATGGGTATCTAGGTCTAGAGGGGTGTTCTGAGCAGTGCCAGCCTGTCAGTGGTCATTCTTAACTTATTAACCTTCTCCTTTTAACAGCTTCAAGGTTGAAGAATGCTAGCAATCAATATGTTGACTTGGTTATGGAATTGCATGATAACTGCCTTTCTGGGAAGCATTACTTAATGGGTGGTGGTAAAAGTCAGGACTGATACAGGCTCCTCTTTACTAGAAATTGAAAAATGCGCTCAGTGGAAAAGGGAAAGCAGTTACATACCATGATGCTGTTTCAGGTGCCAAAATTTACTCTCATGGAACTGATAAATGCTTTTCATCAGTCTGTGGTTAATTGATTGGAAGTTCTCATACTCTTATATCTCTAGGTGAGTGCCCATCCTGTTCTTAGAATCACAATTCAGACATTAGGAAAACTTCTAAGTCACTTAACACTTGAGTACTGTATTGAGTTTCTAATCAAAATGTGTATTTGGATGCGTTACTTGCTCATAGAGGAAATATTTCTAGATTTAAGTTGTGTAAACATCAAGCCCTCTGCTGAACAATGGGATCATGGTACGCTGAGGTCCTGGTATAGGGCTTTTTTCATTTCACTTAGCAAGTATTTATTCTCTATATAGAAGTCCTTGAAAGGATCTTAATTTACATGGAGGAAAAGGATTATTTGCAAAACAGATGCTGTGTGCCTGTAACTTCTTGTGGGGGTGAAAATGAAATGCCTAAGAAATCTGTACTTAGTAGAAAACGTGCTGGAGTTTACGATGTCTCCCAACATTATACATAACACAAAAGCAAATTTCCCAATACCGGAGTCAGTAACACTACCACCAATGAAGATTAGCTGAGGCTTTACCAGATTATATACTCAAACTCTAAGAGGATTTGTCAGGGGGAATGGGGAGTTGTGGTTTTGGGTTTTTAAATTTTTTTATAAACTAGATGAAGATTAGGTAAAGTTTACCTGTGGAGAATAAATATGTTGAACTGAGAGGATTTTGAAATGTGCAAAATAATCCTTTTGTAGTCTTTTATTATTATTTCTCAGAGATGAGCCTTATAAGTGTAGATACTTCCAAGAGTACTGATTCTGTTGTTCCCACTGTTGCCTTAATATCCATTCCTTTGATGTTGCAATGAGATTTTTTTTATTTTTCTTCTCTCAGCAAAGTAATTTGTATGTACCAGAGTTTCAGCTCAAGAGACAGCCAACCAATATTTTCCTAGCACATAAGATGTAACTATACATTTAAATTTATTGTAAAACATTATGCTCATCTGTAATTATATTACTTTAAAATAAAGCCTTCATCTTCTCTAAGATCTTTTGATGTCCCTTGCCTGCTGACTCTTTTTTTCTTGTTCCCACTTACGTTAATGTGAAGAGACAGTTGAGTAAATGCACAATGAACTTCAAAACCTAGTAATTGTTTTTCAGAAAGAATGAAACTTGTGAATTAGATATGGATTGTAAAAGAACACCAGAGCTGATTAGTGTTCGTTCGGTTTGCCTGCTGGACCGTTCTGACACCTGTCTTCCCGCTTTCCCCATAAATGCCATTGCTGATCCCTCTATACTGCCAGTCACATGACAGCCAGGGAGAACTTGTGGGTGGGAGTTAAAAGACTCCCAGTGAACCTTGTCAGGCTTAGCAATTCATGAAACTCGACATAAAAGGCAACGTTAAACAAAGATGAGTTGAATCCATTTACATGCAAACTGTAGTTATCTGTATGAAAAAAGCCAGGAAAGGGGGAATGTTGAAGGGGTTACTATTTCTTTCTTCCCTTTAGGATGTGTAGATAATGAGTTGTGTAAGGCTTAGAGGGGGAAAAATAAGCCAACTTTCAAGGCATTGAAAAATTGCTTTTTAGGAAAAATCCTTTTCATCCTAACCATCTGGTTGCATCTTGTTTACAGCACAGTGTGCCAGTTTGTGCTTATTAATCATGCTTACACAAGTATCTTAATTACTCCCCATGTAGCTGCTCTGTTTTGAACTCAGAAGTTGACCTTTCTCTTTTTATTCCTTTAAACCATTAATCATACATAATCAACGCCAATGGGGCAGAGCCATGGAGAAGGCTACCCAGATTCCAAAAGCACATGTGAGTCCTGAGAAACCGTGTAGACAGGAGTGACTGCCCTGCTATCAGTCAGGCATATCTTAATTAATGGCTGCTTTGTGAGTGTGCATACTTACATGACTGTAACCCAATTCTGGTCCCTGCTTTTGCTTCTGTTGAGATAGCAGTTGCCTTATGATATTGGAGATAATTGTAAAAAGTCTCTGTATATAAAAAAAACTTTCAGAGACATCATGTAAATGAAAAAGATCTGCTTCTCTTGTCTGTGCTCTCATTACTTCTGTAATCATTAAAATTTAGAAAGGATGGCTGGAATCTTCTAGATTCTTCTAGAAAAAATGTTGGAAGAGGGTGAATTTTCCCAAAGTAACAAATGTATTCCTCTTCTCTTCTGCCTTCTCTTTAAAAAAAAATGTAATGGGAGAGGGAGAAATTGTTTTGAAAAAACATGGATTTGAAAAGACAGAGTGGAATTTCAGAAACAGCACTTTGGTTTCTAGTGTGCTAGGCAAGCTGTAGTATGCAAAAATAATTTAACTTGCCCTGAAACTCTTCAGTGTGATGAAAATTTTATCAGTAGTGTAAAAAAGACAACTATCCAGCCTACTCATTTAGTCAGCTTACATGTTTATACACAGGGAAGAAAAAAAAATGGATTTGGAAGTATGACTTGTGTTTTCTCTCTACTGCTTTTGTTTTCCAGTTTCTTTTTGCCATAAATAGTGTGTTTAGAAATTATGCTGTCTAATCTCAGTTCCACTGGAGATGCAATTTTCACATACAGGAGCTTTAACTACAGTTAAGGCTGTCTTAAAAGCCTTATGAACCACTATCATAATAAGCAATTTGTTTACTTTTATTGCCAACATGGAAAAAGAAAATATTTCCCAGCAAACCGCAACAGGAACAGAAAAGGATTAAAAACTGGTATAAAAAAACTTGTATAGTGAAAATTATTAATATTAAAATCAGGTAAAAGCTTTGCCATTCCAAATGTAGAATGCACTGCTGTGTCTTCTTATGTTTAAAAGATACTTATTCATGAACAGAGTATATGGTGTGCAAGCTGAGCTGTTTCACCCAGTCTAGTGAACAATTGGGCTATTTTCCATTGGATAATTTCTTTGAGCTGAAATTTTTTTCAGCCTTTTTGCATAAGTTGAGTGTTTTGATATCCTTGCACTTTTGGTGTTTCCTAGAAGGTTCCTTCAGTGTTCTTAAACAATGTAGCACAAACAAGCAGAAATTTATTCTGAGAAAATTATTTTGAGAACCTTAAAGAAAACACTTAGATTTTGAATAGGGGAACTCTTGCTGGCCTCAAACTATAGGTTTATCTCCCCCTGTAGACAGCTAAAGTTTGTTTTCAAGTTCAGACTGTAGGTCCTGTAAAACAAAAATGTTGCTGATGAGGTGCAGTGTTGACAAAATCTGGTGACACAGCAGGGTGGGTAGGAGTGCTGGAGCTGAGCAGGGCCAGGCTGGGCTGTGTGGCTCTGGTGCCTGGCTGCAGGGTGAGCGCAGCCTCCCTGTGCCAGAGAGGAGCTGTGGGCAGCTCCTGCCTGCTGATTGCACCAGCTGAGTGGCCTTGCCTTTATCCAGGGCTGCAGCAACAAGTTCTCGTGTCAACATCCTTTTATTTGGCAGTGGAATGAAACACAAAGTTGTTTTCATTGAGGAAAATCTGGTAGGGGCTGAAATGAGCCAAATGGTGTAGCTTTTCTCTGGATGGCATCTGCACAGTGGGCTGTGCCCCCACTGGAGGCCCCGTGCCACGCTGCACACAGCTTGGGGTTCCCAGCAGCTGAAGGGGTGTAAGAAATCATGAGTCAAAGGAACAGAGTGGATGAAAATATTTTAATGAGTACAAAAAAGCTGCACTACAGCAAGTATCAAATACTGTATGTTTGAGATATGGATTGATCTTAAAATGGATTTCTAATTCTTCATAGTTGCAAGGCTCTGTTAAGAAAAAGCATGTTTTCAAATGTTGTTTCGCATTCCTATGTTACTTTCCACCCATAAGGTCAGTAACATTCGGGTTGAGAAGCATCCCCTTACAGTTTAAATCTGTACAAATCTTTTATGTAATTATGAGCATGATGAAAGGGATATTGTAACAGGTAGTCTAAAGAGCTCCTTTTGTATTTTGCCTTTTCTTTTTTTACTGTGCAAGTATTAACTTGTTCATAATATGGATATTGTTTTTTTGTCTAGTATTGTACATATGTCTTTGAATATGTCAGGAATTATTCCTCTCAGAAATAAGACGAAAAACAAAACCAGCCCCAAAATCCTTACTTGAGTTCTAAATTAGTGATTATAAATATTTGCAGTCTGTCAGTCCTTAATAATATGCTATTGGCTAGATTATAATCACCTGAGTTTCTTATTGCCTCACTTGCAGTTGTGTTGTGATGAATTTCTCTAAGCACCATACTGGTTCCTTCCTTTGTAGTATGATATTAATTGGAATAAATTTTTCAGTATATTTTGAATGAATTGTTAACATTGCAGAGTAAAATTAATACAAGAGGTCAAATTAATGTTACCCCTTTACCTAATGTGAAGCTGAATGTTAATCACCCAGTTATACCTGTTTATGTACTCTGAATCATTTTTTGGGTTATCTCAAATGTTGATCTGTCCTTGACATCACTTTGGAGCCTGAGCTAAACCCGTGGAGATGACAGTATTAGTGCAGTGTCACTTTTGTCATTTGGAAGCCTTCCTCAGTCAAATTGCAGCCTGAAGACAGTCCAATATAACTGTACACAGATGTCTTTTAAAATTGGCTTTGCCCTTCAAAGATGACTGAAGGATAACAGAATAATATTTTTTAATTCAAAAATCAATTTAGATATTGATATATTTTTTAAGGACAGTTTGAAAGTATAGACTATAGTAGCAAAATACTTCTGTGGTTGTCAATCTCAGCATGGTTCCTATTTCTCTCTCCTTTACATTATGGTAGCTAATTTAAGTACTGCAGATGAAAATATCTTGTTAGGATATTGATAGCATCATTAATAAGCATAATATTTTTAAAATAAAATATAACCACTTTTTTTGCACTTAGGATCACTTAACATTAAACAGCATTTCATTAATTTAGAGTGTCTGCTGCTAGAATTAGGAAAATAGTCTCCTCCTAATAGAGTAGTACTATTGTATAACTTATAGTGAAATAAAGTATACAATGGAAAAAATATGGTAATGTTTCAGGAGAAGGAAAATAGTTGTATAGCTGTACTATATAATCTATTTTTAGTGTTAATTTTTGAAAATCTGAAGTGTACTTTGTACCAAAACTACAGTCTGTGTTTTTCTGGCTATCAGATAATGATTATTCTGGATCTTCAAACTGTTAATTGAACATAAGAATTCTTTGTTTTCTGTTCTCCCTCCCTTGGTCCCCCCTCCCCAATTTATTAGCAGTGACCTTTTTAAAGATGAAATGATCACAAATAGTTACTGTATCCCTTGAACTGGAAGTTAGTGGCAGTGTTTTTACTGTGATAAATACAGAGAAGTCAAGGCTCTGCAGTGGGGGAACCTGCCCTCCCTCCTGTCTCCTTATCCTGCCTCCACCTCGGGTACTGGCACAGTATAGTTTGACATATTGAATGAAATACATGGTGGATTTGTAAAAATATGTTTCAATAGTAAAATATGCATTCATTCTTATGACCAGCACCAGATGGACTTTTATATTTCTGTTCCCAGTTGCACTGAACAACATCATCCTGCTGATTGACTGTGCAATGCCAATGCCAAACTTCTCAAAGGTTTGGAAGAAACTCTATCGTATTTTTTATCATTTTCTACTTGTAAGCAAAGCAAAAAGAAATCATTGTTTCTTACTTCTGAGGGTATTTGCATTAAACAGAAGAATGAAGATGAGGAAGGAGGGGTAGGAAGGAACAAGATAATTTTGGCATAATAATATTGAGATGTGTTATTTCTGATTAAAAGCCTCAGAAAGCAATTCTTGTTTAGATCCTTCTAAACTGAGAAATCTCAGTGCATGAAATCGACATGTTTGTTCTACTATGGCCTGCAAAGGATGAAAGGGGATGGAGGGTTAGTATTTAAAACTTCCCATATGCTACAGCATAGAAACTAGGCAAGTTCATGGGAAAAGTCTGAGTTGCACTATTTTGTGGCATCAGTTCTTGGTTTTATTCCATTTAACAACACAGCTGAAAAGGCCACGCATATTAATCTAGAAGGTAATTAATATAATCAGTCACTATTGATGTATTGTTGACTCTGCAAAATCTGTGAGCAGGTTTAACATGCAGACAGCACGATTTGCTTTAGTTAAGCTGGGCAATGCCTGGTACATGCACTCCTGTTTTTTGCTAGATTCTTTGCTGAATGCAAACCGCTGTTATAAAATTAAAGCACAAAATATAGCTCTGTGCTTGGACTTGTCTCTTTGCTCTGCATAGCCTTTTTGGAAATCCTGAATTTGAAATGACCTTGCCTATTGCTGGCTCTGAAGTGTGCCTCCATGAGCTCTTCAGTTAAAGGGATATTCAGATAGATCAGCAGTACTGTTCTGTCCTCTTCTATTTGGGGATGTCTGTTCTTGCCTCCCACTGTCCACGCTGGAAGCCAAGACTGCACCATGGTCTGTGGCACAGAGTGGGAGCAAAGTAAACAAAGAATGGGACTAGGCAGAACTGTGGTTCCAATTCTTGCTCATTAATTCATTGTAGGTTTTTATATTTCTTTGCAGCAGTGCTTCTGTAGTTTGGCTTCCTTTGTTGTGCTGAGTATTTAGCTGTACTTTTATGGGTTTGCCTTTGGGAATAAGAATCATTAAAGAACAGAGACCTCCAAAATGGACTTAACCCTCTGGTTTGTTTCCAAAGATTTTTTTTTTTTTGCTTGCTCTTGTGTTAATGGGAGTTGTTTTGGTTTTTCCCTTCAACTTATAAAATATTTAGGTTATTTTGAAAGACATTGGCAGTACTAAATGTTGACTTAATGTTCTAAAAGACCTAGTAGCTGTGGCTTTAGTTTTGTCACTGAAAGTCTATGGCAGCCATTGACTTTATTAAGAGCAGAAAAATGATATGTTACAGAGCTATTTCACCTCCATGCTGTCTCCTCTAATACATATATCTATGGAATTGTGGTAATTAAAGACTCTTTATGTTTTATGATTTCAGTTGCATGAGTTGAGTCTTAGCCTAATTGTTTAATGAACAGCTGGAAAGTTTTCTTGATCTTAAGCCATTACTGTAGGCTGACCTAATTTTGAGTCTAAGCAGAAAGACCAGTTGACATTCTGTTTTGTGTAGTTGGCACTTCAGAACTACGTGGCAGAAATATATACTACAGGGCTGCCCTTCTACTGATATGCCTGTCCTGAAAGCAATGTTTTTTAGGTTGTTGAGTGATTTCATTTACTATTCCTCCAGCTGGAATCTCTTCTATGTCACAAGGAACAATCCATCTGCATTTAATTGATGCTGTGTCTTCAGCTCTTGCTGGAAGTAGCTATCTCTTCATATTCAAGGAAAAAACAAGCTTGAGTAGTACTTAGTGAGAAATAAAATCCATGTCAAATTTATGTGAGTTCATATAATGATAAAACAATTTCTTTTTTAATGAGTTGCTTGTAAAATGATGCGTTTGCTTTTTAACATGCAGAATTTTGAAGCATCAGCTCTATAGCAAGAATTGATCTGTTCTGAAAAATATCGTTGAACGTCTCCAGATTCTTAAAATAAGGCATTGTTAAAAAGAATCTTCTTTTTTCTGAATGAAAATGGGAACTTACATAAACTTCTGGAAGAGAAATCTGAAATTCTTTTTGTTTGGTCACATTTTGCATAGCTTTCCATGTGCTTTCTACTTTTTTCTTCTATACAATAGATTATTCAGTATGTAGTTATCTACAATATTCTTGTAACTGAGATAACTTGTGAGTGTCTGAAGTACTGGCTGTTACTTAATGGGTGGGGCAATTCTTAAGTGGGCTATTTTCTCATCGTTTCAAATGCTTCCTATTTGTCAATGCCAGCTTAGTTCTTTGCTCCTTAGGAAGCAGTTTTCTCCTTTGATGTGCTTGCCTAATAAACAGTCACATTAAACAGCACAGTGTGGGTTCTGGTTGGAGTTCAGGTCTTGTTTGAGTGTACATGGTCCAGTTCCCAGGCTGTAGGTGCTGTTCGGGGAATATCCTGACTCTTCCTCTTCCCACAGTGCTGGTACAGCTGAGGTGGCAGCCCTGCTTCCTTCCCAGCTTTGCTCCACGCTGAGGAGCCCTGGGCTCCTACAGCTTCTGAATTCTCTACCTCTCATCTTTAGGGGATAGGTGTTACTTTTCTCATGGGTTTTGCCCGTTCATAAACACTACAGTGTGTGACTTTCAGGCTCAAGAAGATTGACCCTTCCTGGTCTGAACCAATTATGTGATTGTGAATAATTTTTGTCCTGGGTGGGCACCCAGCTTCTCTGGGACTGACTGGATTTACTTATATGTTTAGACACCCTGTAAAGATTTTTTTTGTTATGTGAAAGGTTTGAATTCTGACATTATTGAGTTCAATAGTTTGGAGTTATTCAGATACAGTTTGGCAGTTTATGATGCAGTGCTTGAAACAGTTAATACTTGGCTTCAGAGGAAACTACCTGAGCTTTATTAAAAACGTATATGTATCCCAAATCCTCACTTGAGACATGCTGCTTTGATTTCTGAGTTCACTAGGCCCCGGTTGCATGTGTTGTCTCTGAACTCTAACCATGGGTATGTGAGGAGAGGCTATTTTATCTATGCCACTTTATGTGAAACATGCCTATATGAAGTACATATCTGGAGTAAAATATAAAAACTGAGGGTTTTTTTGCAAGACATTCCTTTGCTTTAATCTCTTAAAATTAATTTTTCAAACCCCATGATTGCATAGCTGAGTTATATAATGAAGAATAATTGTAAGTTCAAATGATCATATATGTTGTCACTGTATAGTGAAGGCTGCTGTTAATATTTTGTTAATCCATAATTCAGTTATTTGGAATACTTCCCATTTACAAGAGAGATATTGTCCCATATTCTCCTTTGATGTACAGTGTGATTGTGAGTATACTTTTCTAGTAGTATTAATAAATATTTGCTTGACATTTAATCTCATTGATCTTTAATCAGTTCTTAGTTGTGATAACTGAAGTTACAAAGTTGAAATAACTTCCTTTCTATATAAAAACAGGAATACTGATTTCTTTTATTTGTATGTGTTTTAAAGATACTATGCCATGTCATTTATTTCATTTGACTTAATCATTAGAGAAGATTAAAGGTGGCTTATTTCTCAGACATATGCTTAACAAAGAAGGATTTTACAAACATCTGTGCAAAAACATACAACATCTTCCTGCTTTCTTATCAGTAAATGCAGCTGTTCCTGTTTTTAAAAATCAGATGTGTGATAATGTGGAGTAGCAATGTTTGAAGGCTTCATTTTCTGATATCTAAGACATGTTTCTTTTTCCTGAGCTTGGACAGGTATAAATAAGAAAGATAAATTTACAGCTAATGTTGATTTTGTATTTTTTTTTCCATTTCCCCCTGCCCCCGACACTATCAGAAACTGTTTGCCAATGTCATCTGCTAAGTGAATTGCAGGTTTTTATCACGTGCATGCTGGATTAAGGATAATTAGTCTATGCAATGAATAATGATACATTATGCACAATAATACAGCTTCCATATTATTTAAAATTTGTCATATTTATAAATTAAAAAGTAGCTGCTGATGAAAGAGAGTTACTTATGTCCTTCACATGAGGGACATTATGAAAAAATCCAAACCTAAGCTATCTTTTTAGGGGTTTTATCCTTGATTTAAAAGTATGGTTTGCTGCTTGTATTGACAGATCCATACAAGTGAAATAGGAAACATAGTTGTTGAGGTAAATAGATGTGCAAATCTGTTTGTAAGTCATTAAGTTACTATTTTCAATAGATAAAGGGCAATTCTGCAGTCATTTTTGCAGCTTATTTCAGTTTTGCTTTTTTTCTTCCTTTTGGAGCCAAGTGAGGTGATAGGCCCATTAGAATGTAGTCAAGCAAAACAGTCACAAACCATGTTTCATGGCAACCTCTCTCTGGCCAAAATCCTATAAAAAACCTACAATGTACGTCTTTTCATCTATAAACCCTCCTCTATGTGCTATTGTAGAGTGTTATGGGTAAAATGTAGTGGGGCATCCTAACAGTGGGGCAGAATCTAAACTGAGTCATGTATTCCCCATCACCATACCCATGAGTACTTCTGTTGTATGAATATTTTTTTTAAACTTGGAGCTTCATAAAATTTTTAATGATCACAGATGAATGCTGCTTTTTAGAACCACTCTTTCTCAGGCCATATTGAGGTGTTGAAACACTTCTGTTGTGTTAATGACAGTATAGAGCAGTCTTCAATGGTTTCTGGGTTCCTTTATTTGTTTATTGCTTAGGTCTCTTACTGAAGCCTCAGGTAAATCTGATCCTGCTTAATGTGAGATCTGATTGGATCACACCTGGAAGTCACCTGGCAATTTGTCACCTGTCTCTAAATGGCCAATAAAATTTTCACAATCAGATGGTGTTACAAGGAAATCTCTGAAATTGCAAACTGAAAACAGAAAGTGTGTGCAGACTTTTTTTTTTAAAAAGAAAGTGCTTCACAGGTTTTGTGTTACTAATTGGAAAGGTCTTTAAGTAACTGTTGCCAGACCAAGAAAAAAAGTGGAGGGAAAGTTTATTTTAGTCTATTATGAGTTGGTTAGAAAATCAACTTAAGCTGAATTGGTTTACATTGCCTTCAAATGAAGTAAGAATATAAGTACAGATGTTTGATTATTCTAGATAAATGAATGCAAATCCTCATATAATTTTGGTAGTGAATTGGTGAGACTTTTGTATAAACTCCATATTTTTCTTCAGACACTGAAATTCCTATTTAGAAAACTTTGGATATTCTAACAACAAACAGTAACTAGCATATCCTTCAATTGCAGGAAGTCTGTTTTGCAAATATGGTGATATTAATCACAAGATATAGCATATTCTTCTTGCTTCCGTCTAGGATCCTTTATATGATCTCCTTTACTGTTTCCTGTAGGAGCTCATTTTTTTATTTTATATCTTGGAGAAACGATGTCTTACTCTGGTGATTCACCTTGAGGTTTGATGACAAGCAGGCTAGCTGCTTCTTTTCTATCACCCATAAATTCTTGCTTTACAAAAGTCTGCTTGGTACTATGGGACTGAAATCCGAGGTGAAATGAAAGTGCATTAAGAGACAAAGATTTCTGATTTGAGCAGCTTGCTGACTGTTATGTTATCATATTAAAATATTACTGAAATATTGGAATTGCCTTCCTATTCCCCAAAACAGACTTAACTCTTGGTAGTGTAGCTGGAGTTCAGTGTATGGAAAGTGAAGACACTTTTCCTCTATTTTCTTCTTCATATATGCTATTATCAGATTTTTCCAAACTTCTGTTGTTCTTTTCTATGAAGAAGAAATAAATTTTCTGTTTTGCCTAATCTTGGGTTTTATAGTGGCCGTTGTGTTTTCATGATTTGTGTAGAACTTAGTCCTGTAACTCAGATGAAAATCGTAGCTAGAATAGCTAGAATGTATTTCAGATTTTCCTGTAGAGTGTCTTATGCAAAACTTGTAAAGCTGGATATGAAATGGGATAAGTCAACCTAGGACTCTAAGCAAATGTTCTGTTCTTCCTGCAGGGAGAGAGGAGGAAGGCATACGCTTTTGTCAGCACCTGTAAACTGACAGCTAAATAAAAATAGAATGACAATACATGTGCAAAAAAGGGGATGAAAATTGCCTCAGTCAAAATGTCTTTACAGCCAATCCTTGAGATGCCTTTTTGCAGAAAGTATGCAACATTGGAAACTGAACAAGCTCCTCCCTCAGGAGCTAAAATGATTCAAACTACTGCTGAATCACTAAAATATGTGAAGAATAAAAATTGTTTAGCTATAGGAAGCTAAATATTTGATAAGTCATAATTCGGTTTTTCTTTCTAAGGCTTCCTATGTAGTTTGTTCATAAACAGTAATTCTGAATTAAATGCTGGATACTGTGATAATTATGGAGTTACTGAAGAGCCCTGCATTCCATTTTTTACCTGTGTTTTCTATGGGTGTGTTTCACCAGCACTATTATGTTTACTTATATCAGTTTATTTCAGAAGTCCTTGTTGTTTATCTTATTTTTATGAAGTAATTTTATTATTATTAATAAAAGTAAAAGGAGATTTGGGCATCTGGATACACAACAGACGTGCTGTCTATTTTCTCTCTTCGTTTATTTTTCTCTTGTTAAAGTCATCAAAATGTTGACAGCTGCATAACTCTCTTTAAAGCTTTCATATCTTGACAGATATTACAGATATTTGTCATTTTACTTACAGTAAGTGACAGCTAAATTAGCTTTATGCTGTATTGGAGGATATCTCAGATGTAGTGAGTCCAGTCAAATTTATATTCCATTTCTTTAATGTGCAGCTGATTTTCGAGTGGTTATTAAGGAGTGAACAGTGAAGTGATACATGAAGAATGTGAAAATCTTGAGCTAGCAGATATTCAAGGTTAACAGATGAGAAATATGTTCCCCTTTTATTACTTCTATCATGTTGGATAGTCTAGTTTTCCTTCATTTTCACTTCTTATTTCAGCTAGGTGTGGGGTTGAAGATCTATACATTAATCCTGCTTTAATAGGTTTCCCCCTTCCCAGTATTTAAGGCTGCCAGGAGATCCTGTAGGTGTTTGTAGGTCACAGTGGAAGATCCTCAGTGGAACAACGTTGGTTCAATATCACTGCACCTGCCTTTTATGTGTTTAGTTAAATTCCGTTCATTCATGGCCTGACTGCCATGAAGGTGTATTTCAGATGTATATATACGTTTCTTTTCAAAAGTTTGGGCCAAATTAAGTATGAGAAGAGAACAAACAAAGCTACTGAATGGAAAAAAAAATCTTTTCCTGTCAAGTAACTTATTCAGTAATGTCACTGTATTTTTTTTTTTTTGTGCCATGCATAAATATAAAGCACAGTTAAAGAAATTGCAGTGGGTCTTTACATTATTAAACTGAGAATGTCTGCGAAAATGTACTTGACAGGAGGGGGAGATGAAGAAAAAAAAAAAGGAAAAAACTTGTTGTCTTTTATCCGGAGAGCTTAATTACACAATTGAGTGTTTCTCGCAGTTGTCTGTTTAAATTGCTGTCAGAAATGGAAAACTCCATAGTATGATATTTTCTCATTTTAGTATGTTCAATGTATTGCTAATGATAGCCAGACTTTTAAATTACTATTAATGTAAAAAGAGGAGTTATATATGTTCAATGTTGTAATCTACTCTGTTCTGATATTGCTGTGTTACTCCTGGGAATCCCTCTAGCATTTGGACAATTATTATTTGGAACAAGACGTTATAAGATTAGCTCAGTGTTGCTCAAATCAAAGTAGAGGAAGTAAGACAAGCCACCTGAATTGTAAGAGAATAACAGATTTAACTGATTTTCTAGAGTATCCTTTGAATAACTCTTCTTAAAATAATCAGAAATTTTGGAAGCCTGGAAAGTAGTATAATTCTCTTGCTTTTTTTTTTTTTTTTCTGTTAAGTCAGGTTTTGTTTATTTGCTTAGGGTTTTCTTTGGGGGGGGAATTTTTTTTTAAATTTTTTTGTAGGTGCAGCCTTCTCTGAAAATAATTTATGCTTAGATGGGCTAAAGTTTAAGTTAAGCATAACAGTTTGTCCTAGAGGACCACCAGAGCAGGGGCACTGTGTGAGTTTGTGTGTCAGTATGTGTAGGTACCACTTTGCATTCCGGGGAGAGCAAACCCAAGGGTGTTGAGTGAAAAATTATTTTTGGGGATTACTTTGGATTCTGGCCTGAATCAGGCACAGAGTTGCGTCTGTTCTAACTGCAACTGGTGCTAAAACACCTACTGACCTCTCAGAAGAGAGGAAGGTTTACAGCAGTGTTACAGAGAATCACGGCTTAAGTGGAACATTGCTTTATATTGTGTTTAAACATATTTTCTTTTCTTTTGGTATTACTGACATAGCAGATATGTGGCAGGGAGTAATATTTATTGGTAGAGAATTTCTTGAGAAAGTCTCTAAAGTGGAAAAAGTGTGGCAAATTGCAGAAGCTGGAATAGTGCTTTCACATTCTCCCTGAAAAGAATGTTCGCTTCATGAAAAGAAAAAAAAAAAGGCATAAGAATTTTGAAGAGGTGAACACACACTATAAAGGCTTATCTGCTTTACTTCAGAGCCTGAAGCTGGGTGTTCCACATATTCCTGAAGGCCAGTAAACACAGCTGGTGACCCTAACTCTTGGTACACTCTAGGATTTGATCAGTGTTTTCATTCTCGTTCTTGAAAGACAGTTTTCCACGGTCTAGAAAAATTATATAGCTTGTATAGAGCTCTCTAAAACCATTAATTAGCCTATTCAGATTTTATCTGTAACTTTACTTTGTGTTGAGGACTATTTGTAATGCTGTCATAAGTGGTACTACGACCCTGTTTCCTGGGCTTTGGAGATGGGATAAATATTCCTCAGGAAAACACCGATTGTTTAGTGTGGGTTAAGCACACCTGTCTGAAACATAACCTTATTAATATTACATCTTTCAGATTTGTCAGGCACCTTAAGAGTGCAGTATTTCAGCAGTGGTTTTATAGAAACTTGCTGCAGAACTGGATGGGATTAATAATGTATGAGATATATCTCACTTGGTACAGTATGAAGTTCTAGCAGTGGAAGGATGCAAACAGTTCAGAACCTTACGAGAGCATTGTGCTACAGTAATCTTGATAATAGTATACAGTCAAATTAACAGTGAATGAATGGTGAACTCTGCTTTCTGTCAGAAATGGTCCTCCTGCAGTCTCTTGTCAGTCTTTCTGCATGCTGTCCTGAGCAGCTCATCAGAAAAAAAACATAAGATAAAATGATATAATGAATTTTTCTGGCTGTATAACACATTGTAAAGAAGGTGCTAAGGGTCTCAGTAAGGATGGGAAATGTTGCATGTTTCAGTTCTTGGGTGAGCAGCAATGAGTTTATATAAAACTGCAGGAGTGCCTCCCTCCAGAACATCTCTGTTTATCAAAACTTTTTTAGAATAGAAGATTGGAATAAGAGTTATTCTTAGATTATAGGCTATTGATTCAGTATAATCTTGTTATTCCAGGTGTGACAGAAAGAGGAGGCAAGATCCTAGGGGCAGGCCTTATGGGCTACAACTTTTACCCTAAAACACATATGGGAACTATCACTCAGTAGATTTCCCTGTGCATGTTGTACTTTCTCTGTAGTTTTACACTGCTTTATTGGAGATTTCTGTCACCATTTTTCAGTTTTGTGGATGCTGTCAGTCTCCACCTTCTTTTATTCCAAGGGTTGCCAGCATCTCTTCTGAGGAACCCGTATCACCCTCTTTTAAGGTGTTTGGTGATGCATTGGGAGTAGATGACTCTCCTCTTTCTATAAAAACTAATAGGTCTTCTGTCACTTCCAATTTAAACTCCTGAGCCATCAGAAACTGTTACTTTACATTTTCTTCCCTGGCAAACAAAACAAAAATGAATGAGACTCTTTCAAGCTGCAGTGAAATGAATTTTGAAATTTAGAACACATACTTTTCACTGAATAGAAAGGGTGTAATAAAAGACTTTGACCAATCAAACTGTTATACTTGAGGAGCAGGGTTAAAAAATGAAAAAGCTTACTGTAGAGCCTGCATCATTACAATAGTTAATCTTAGATAATTTTTTTTGAGAGGACATAAGCACAAGGAGCAGCATATTTATCTTTTTAGATGTGCAGATGTGCATAGCTTGTGCAGCAGCATGCTTGTAGGAACATAAAATGTCCCCAAAGTACCCCTGCTTTGGCCTTGGAAAGCCCTCCTCCAAGGCTGGATGAAGTAAGGATCAAATTTGTCTTTTTGGAAATTCAAACTAAGTCCAAATGAAACAAATGCTGTAAACCCTTGGTGTCCAGAAGACTGATGTGTATGGTTTTTCTATTCAGTCATTTTTCCAAGAAAATGTATTTGGTTTTGAAAAGTAGATCAGCCTTCTTGGAGTGGCAAAATTATTTGAATAATATAATGATTCTCAAAGATTGCATCTATTTGTATCTAATTGCTGTCTCAAAGAAGAGGTTTTGTGCTCTGTATTCCCAAGCTGGAACTGTGTGATAGGGACAAAGAGGTAAAATAGACTTCAAAACAAGACAACCTGCTGTAGGGTGACTGAAGGGATTTTTTACTGTTTCCTTCTTGCAGTTGGAATCCAGAAGTTAGAAGAAATGTGTGTCCTCAAAGGTTTATCTAAGGAGGGAAAAAAAGTTTTGGAGTCCAAGTTTTAGCTTACTGCATTTGCTCCTTGATCAAAATGCAGATAAAGCTAGTAAATGCTTGAAATATGGCTGTTAGAGGCTTATCTGGATTTTTACTAGGCATTATGAAATATTTGATTTAACTTTGAGGAGTGCATCAATTAAAAGGAGATGGTGCCTCAGAGAAATGTTAACAATACATGCTAAATGACTGAGGTGGCCTCTTCTTATTTGAAGTGCTAGTTCTGAGGCCAGGTTATAAAGTATTTTGGCGAGGAAATGGGCAAAACAATAAATCCTTGCTGTCTTTACAGGTAGAAGACTTATTTGCAGATTGTTGTTGCAGATCCCAATCAAACTCTAAGTTTTAGGATACACTGTATGTACTAAAAATGTACCTTTCTGAAAGTGGTGCGTAATGGGAATGATAAAATCCAGGGAGGGTATCACCATTTTCACTGTACATGGAGGAAGTTAGTCAGACCTAGGTTTTCACAGCATTTTGAAATGCTGTCTGGACATTGGCTTATGCTGCCAAACTGACTCTCAGCAGCAAAAGAATAATGCATTTTTCTTAAGAAGGCACTTTTTCTCTTTGTTTCTATTAATTCAAAACAGATCTGAATTTCACTGAGAGAAAAGGATATTTTTGTATGTATACACACATGTATGTATTTGTAAAATTGTTCATTTTTGTTATTCTCTAAGGTCTGAAAACTTCTAATGAATCAAGGTACTTGAAATTGAGAAACTTCTTAGAATAGTGTTGTTTACCAAAATTTACCTGTTTACCTGGTCTCATCCCCAAACATTTTTTTTGTTCTTAAAGTTATGGTAGCTTAGCAAGTCAAGTTGCTAAAAGATGTCTTTTTATACTGAAATACTGTTTGCTCTGAGACTGAATGCATGTGTTTCTGTGGGTTTTTTTGTGTTAATAATTAGGTTTTGTTTTGTAACCAGTAACCAATGAGACCTCACTGATCATATGGAGTGATTGCCCTTGATAGTTTTTCTCCAAAGTAGATCTAAAACAAAATTGAGATCTTTACACTTCATCGTATCTCTCTCATGTTTAATATTTAATTGTATTTTTAAATGATTTTCTGCCTTAGATTTTGTATTAGTTTATTTTGTTTTTTCTTTTTTATTTTTTCATACTAGTTAGTTTAGCCCCTTCAATTTTATTCTTTATAGTCTCCTAGAGTTAAAAATAATGCATACTTATCTAGCTAAAAACTAGTTCAGCCCTGCCCTACTTGTGGGATTGTTCCTGTACACATAATGATACCAATAAATATAAGGAAATCCTCAGACGCTTCTGCTCCCGGCTAAAGACGAATCTGCATGAAAGCATTTCTAGAGTCTATATTTTTCTTGTCAGGAGATGTAAAACCTTTCATGTTTGCTAGTTGGTTTGTATTAAGGGAGAGTCCCTTAGCCTGCCATGAATCATGTAAGTTCTTTTGTCCTGGTGAGTGAGGGTGTTAAGGCAGATGCCGCGTTCACGCTCCCGGCGCTGGCTCTTGGCACGCTGGCAGCGGCAGAGCCTTCTTTGCTGTCGGGGATGGGAATGGAACTGGGTGATGGAACTGCAGTTCTTTGAAGGGGATTCACCTGATGATAGGTCTTGTGCAATGTCTGTATTAAAATGAACGTTTCTGAAAAATTCTTGCAGAATTGGAGAAAGGAAAGAATTAAAAGGCGTATTACGGAAACAGGAGCGTGGTGGTTTGAGTGGCAATTATTTTTAGTGGAAGTCAAAACAGGAGACGATGTTCTTAATAGAATCCTTCCTATTGCAGGATTGTTCAGTTCCTTGTGTTCAGTGTACTAATGGGAGATGTCTTGCTTCTTTTCAAAATATGGAATGCTTGTATCTCCCACTAGTCTTGGTCTGAGATTTTGCTATCATGGTGTATTCTCCAGAGTTATTGGAAGTAGATTTTAGCTGTTGTAGGTTTCTCAGCTACCCTTTTGTTCCTCATTTCTATATCTGCTTCATTGTTTCAAGTTAATTCCTTAGATTTTTACACTCAGAGATAACTGCAAACTCTTTGGGTAAAGTTTGATGCCTCAGTTTAACTGGGTTAAATTTAAATTAATTTAATGGTGATGTGACTTCACAACTTTACCCCTTCCCCCTTAAATATAAAACTGGAACTGAAAGCCTCCAAGCCTGGCTTTGCAGTGCAGGAGTGTTTCTGTGCAACACCCAGTGTCATGTAGTAACTCAGGTTCAAAAGTCTCGTGCCTAATTTGACAGCCTCAAGGTTTTCCATAGAACAACAGCTTTCCCCTCTTTGTTTGTTTGTTAGGGTTCTCTGGATACTCTGACTCAAGCCTTTCTGTTCTTACATTGTCTCCAGATTTTGTGTCAAATAGCTCTTTGCTATTTTGTTGGTATTTTATTCTCCACATCCTGCCATTAAACCAACCCTAGCGAGTCAAACAGAGTAAGTCTGAAGGGTCTAGCAGTAGTGTTCTGAAATTGTGATGTGCTTCTGCAGTGGAGAAGGCAAATCAGAACAACAGAATTGAATGCAGAGTTCCTGCTTCCAGCGTCCTGGGCATGTGCTGTGAGACAATAGCTCAGGGATGGATTCTGGATGACCATTTACACCCTAGTGCACTGGGGGATGACAGTGGTGGAAACCAACGAAACAAAGAAATTGTAATTAAGTATTTTAGTATTCACTCTGTCTAATTTAATATTGATCAATACTTGCAAAATAGTTGCAAAAATAAATTTTCAGATCTTGGCAAATGGATGCACGTGCAGCTTCGTGTACCTCCAACTTCCACAGTGAACATTTGCAGGTGAAACCCATCCTATTCTGAAGAAATAATTTTATCCCCTTGGACAATCTTCTGCTTTTTCCCTCACCTATTTTAGCATGTAAAGTCCTCTGGACAGAAGTGGCCATGTCTGTAATGTGTTTCTTTCTTTTTTTATTCTTGGATGACTTGTATGGTGCCCTTCTAACTTTCCAGGTAGTTCTTTGTCCACAGGTCTTTTTATGATTAGGGAATAGTCTGGTCTTGAAGATTTGTCCTTGCTGTAGAATTTAAATACACATTAAGTGAGTTTTGAGAACCAGATTGGGGTACGTGAAAAGAACTGCTATGTAGGGCTGTTTTAGACTTCTAGGAAAAAATACTTTGGAAAGTAAGTTAATGATCAAAGATCTTTGGCAACTTAACCTTACTGTGACATTTTACTCATGAACACTTCTTGACTCAGGTTGAGAACCATTTGTCTAAAGATAGTGCCATATTCTGTGGTTTCTCTGCATGGACAGTGGGTGCTTTTAGTTCTCCTAGCTCAAAATAATTTATCTGGAAGTATTTGATAGGTTAATCCCTGTACATTTTGTTTTAGCTGACTACAGATTTATGTCATCTGGACTTTTTGTTTGGGCATGATCTGAAGTTTGAATGTCATGGTCAGAAGTTTGAATGAGAATATCACATCTGTGGAGCACAGAATGCACAGCTGATAACTTGGCACATTTCAAGTGTGTTATAAAAACAGAAACTGTCACAGGAATGCATTTTATTTTTCACTGAGGAATGGGATGAAGTAGGTGACTGCTTGAGTTCCTTTCCAGCTGTTTGTTTCTTTACTTTCTATACTATGATTTTTCTTTTATAAATTCAAGATAACACTTTTCTGGTATTGTCATGATCTTACATATTCTTTGTATTTTTAGTTTTGCAGCTGTTTTTGTGAATAAGTTACTGTTGCAAACAAGTAAAATATTAGATGTAGGTGGGATTTGTCAATTGAAATCAAGGACTAAAGAAATAAAGAGACCAGTAATACCTGTTGCCTTAGCCAAAGCTTTCTGCTTTGAAATGAATTTTTCCCACAACTTAATGTATGGCATTCAGGCCATTAGTGTCAAAATGTGCATCAGTGCTTCCACCAGACAAAAAAGAACACTGGCTTCCTGTTCAGTACCTTTAATTATGATCAAAATCATACTGAGTAAAATACCTAAACTAAGAGAATGGCACCTTCTTAACAGTTATATGGAAATAATGGGAAACTGTAAAAAGAAATCTAGGAGTAAAATCTGTTTGGATAACTATTACCTTGCTATGTTGTGTATTCTGTGCAAGGGGAATGTGTATCTTATACCAAAGACTTCTAAAATATTCTATTTTGTGTGAAATATAAATAAGCAGCACTACTACTACTGGTGGCAGTGGGGTAGAACAATTTTTTCATCAATTTTCAGTGTTAAAAATGATTGCATAAAGTATTTGCTAATTATAATAGTTTGGAACAAGTGGGTGGATTGTTTTGTGGGTATTTTGTTTCCCAAGTGTCTTTATTCTCCTTTGAGAGGAGAGTAAAGAGCATGAAATTTGCTGTGAACTTTGGAAACCCATTTCCATTGTTGCTTTATGTTGGTTGGTTGGTTGGTTTACTGGCTTTGCATGAGAAATCTTCTTTCTCCTCATGTGTTGTTTATTTTTTCTGTTTTTTTTCGCTGTGCTGATGCTGAGACACCTTACTGCTTTGAGGAGCTGTAATTCTTCCTCTTTCTGAAGTGGGGAGGGTTCTTCTATATTTTTTCTAGGCAAAAATAACCACATGTTAAACAGTGCTACACATCAAATTAGTAAAATTTGGAATTTCTCTAGTGGGTCTACTAGAGGGGAAGCAAATTAGGTTTTCCAAACTGTTTTAAAGGAAAGTGCTGATGTATGTCTGCATCTCTGTCTTTTGTCTTCAAATGTGTTTTGAACAGTGACAGAAAATTGTCCAGATATTTGTAAAGAAAATGCAACATGTAGAATTCTGGCTTTGGGCTTTTGAATTTTTTCTGTGGGTGTTTTTTTTTTTAACTGATAATTATTGAGGTTTTTTTTTACCCCCCCTTCCCCCCCTTCTGTTATTTTGTGCTGTTATTATTTTGTTTATTTTACCGTTTATGTAATTTTTTTTAACCTGTGAATGTCTGGGCACTGTAGGCAGTGACCTTAGCATGGAAAAAAAAAAAAGTCAAACTTAACCAGGCTGAATTAAGTACTCGTTTTAGACTTTGCATTTGGATTTCAGCTGCCAGTTATTTAGAAAGCTTACCATTGTTGCATCTAACTTGCATTTCATATGCTTGACTCTTCTAATGATAATAGTACCCTCAATCTTAAATTCCAATGTGTCAAAAGGATTATCTGTTGTGTCTTCATATTAATCATGACTCTAGTTTTGTACTTTTTATATAGACATACACAGCTGTATATTGCTTTAGTGCAAAACTTGCCATCTACAAAAAAATAATTTTCCTGTGCTGTGAGTATAGTTGTTCCTAAAATTTCTCTTGGGCTTGGATATAAATTTATTTAAATTAATTAGGAAATAGTAATTTCATTTTTTTTATATAAGGGCTGGTTTTTATCACAATAACCAACATATCATTGCGAAGGTGATTGCATTCATCATTTCCTTCCATAAGTTACAGTTAGAGATCTCTTGCAATTGCTCTTTCTTTATAGATCTGAATTATCTACCATTCTGTCAGTCCAGCTATTTCCATATGAATATCTAAGCTCATTAGAATAATATCCAAACCATGGTACACTGCTTTATTGTGCTGTTTAATAAGCGTCTCGGCTGCTTCTCGCAGCACTGCTACGGGCTGGTTTTCTTTTTTTTTGCAGATCACTGCCATTGTTTGCTGAGTGCCCATGAGGGAGCACTTTTTGTGATCTAGTGCTTTTGCTTGTATAATACTGATTCAGAAAAACAGCCTGCTTAGAGAGAAACATTAATTAGGTGCAAAGGTGGCGTTATTCCATGGTTTGGGGGTGGGGGGAAGTACAGCAAATAAATTATCTCCTATTTGTACAATGTTTTATGGTTGTCAGCTGTCTGTTGCCAGAGAGCCCTGGTGGAGTTAAATGCTTGTGACACCTTGCCCAGTAAAGGTAGAGTAAAAGCCTGTTATGGAACCTGCTTTGTGACAACCTGTGCTAGTTTATATTAGCTTAACCAATCACTTTTTTCTGTGCTTGGCAAAATTTGTTAAATTAATTCAGTTGCAATTAGCAGATTTATGGGAAAGTACCCTGTTATCCTTTAATTGGAGAGCATAAAACTACAAACTGAATCTGCTGGTTCTATTTGTGTAATAGGCAATCTATCTACGACAAGGTTTGATCGATGGAGTCGTATGATGCCCTTGCCTTGTTTTATATTGGCTGTCAGCTCTTAACTGGGACTGAAGTATCTGGGTAACAAAAATTGATATAATGACTTAATGCGCCTTATTCTCTTTGAGCTACATCAGTTTAGAGCACTTCTGAGAGAAAAATGTCTGGAAAATATCAGGGAGTCATTTATCAACCTGTTTTCATTAGCATACTGCCTAGCACTGGCAAGGATTTGAATAAAAAAAAAAGCAGGATGGTACAATTTATTTCAGGTCTCATATTTCTTGGATGAAAGGAGACTTCTAATAAATGGGAAATATAGAAAGATGCATTTCTTGCTGATTTTTCCTAAATAAAAGCTGTGCAAAAACATCCCTTCAATTTGATTGATAATAGCACAGGAAGCATACATGTATGAAGATAATCTGGAAATTAGCAAAAGTATCCCCCCTTACTGCATCTGGCTCATTTATTTGAGGTACACCACAGAATAAAGCCCATGTATTTTATGTGTACATGGGAAAATTTGTGTGGGTGTGTGGTAGGGGGGTTGTCAATGCAGAGGACTTTACAGAAAATGTGAGATCTGATCTCTTTAAAGACAGAGCTGTTAAGCTCTTCAAGAGTCTGCTGAAAGTGAAGTGAAATAGGTACCAATCAAAATGTTTGTGTAGTGGGCAAAATGTGTGCACTGCATCAAGTCATTTGTCCTACCCACTCTATGATGGTAACCAGAGGAGGTAATAATAACTGAAAAGTAGTTGTGTGCAAGTAAGTGTTTTTTCTTTTTTTGCATGAAATTTTTATGCATCAGTCAGACTGCATACAGTGTGCCTAATGTATAAAATAAATTGGTGTATAAATCAAATTATGAGCAGGATGTAGGCAAGTCTCCATTTGCACAGGAATCTAATCCAGACATGGGAAATTCCCTTTTTACCTTCTGGCATTTATCAAGGCATCAGTACCAAAGTATCAGGTGGCAGTTCATACTTAATTTTCTAATAATAATAATAATAATCAGTAAAAAAGAAAGTTCCTCCATTCCCAGCAGAACCTGAATGCACTGGATTACAGAAAAGCCTAAAATAAAGGGCATGTAGACATACACAGCATTATCGTGTGACCCATTCTATAGCTTCTAATTATGCCAAGAATTTGGAATGCCAATCAATAAAAAGTGATTTATGATTGGTATAAGCAATTGCACATAGCTTTACATTGATCAGTATGTAGATTCCTTGACATAAGAAGTTATTATCTATGACAGATACTTGTCCAAGTGCTAATTAAATTGCACATTTTTCCCTCACTGTTATCAAACTACCACCAAATATAGACCATAACTTAGTTGCTTTTTGCATGTGAAAATAAATGTATGATGCACAGCAAGTGTTGGGGCATAGATTGTCTGACAGTAACCACTCTTTATTGATGCAACTTTTGCTGGCTATGAGATGACAATATCACCCAGTGTTGCCATGACAATCACAATGAGTGTTGGGTCCATGATATTTTCCACAACTTGGTAGAAAACCCATTAAATCTAAGTTATCTGTTGCTTGTTACCTGGTAAACATCTACAAAGAATGCTGTACTAGTGTCCTAGTGAGGAAGCTTTTGTACCACACAGATGTTTCTTTTCTTACTCCTGTTAATTTTTAAGAAAATAATTCTGATTAGATGGTCTAACAGCAGCAATAGTTTTATGCAATGTGCTTTTATCTTTCCAGGAGGCTTTTTTCCCTAAGTTAAAATTAGTCTGGTGTCCACTTGGTCAAATGCTCAGTGGAGTTGTGACTCATTTCAGTGTTCAGAAATGCTAACTAAATAGCTAAAACCTATTTTAGTGCATGCTGCCTGCTTTAGTCACAGGATCAGCCTAATGTGTGCGGGTGCTGTGACTTACCTACCTGTTGGTGCTTTCCCTAATGAACCATGAGGTCGTTGAACAGGAGATATTCAGTACTGAGTTTAACAAAGCCTTGTAGTTGATTGGTACTCGCAGGAGAATGTGCTTCATTCTTGGTTCCTGTACTTTCCTGTCATCTCTTTTTCTGATCTATAACCCCAAACAAAGGACTGTTTTGGGCTTTATCTCATTAAGCCATTGTGCTTGAGAGTAGCAGGGTCTGTTGTGCAATTTATCTGAACGTGTTCATTAATTCTATTTTCTTGTAAAACTATATAATAAAAAAGTGTAATTCAGGATAATTCTGTGTGACACTTAGGCTTGTTGTGAACAAATAGTGCAGACCCTGGCACAGCTGCAGGAAGAAAATTTGCAATATTCTGCAGAAGACAACCCCCAAGAAACAGCAGATCTGCTTTGGGCTATAATCTGTGGTGTCAGTCTCTCTGCTGCCCCACTCCCATCCCCTTTGGCCTTGGAGTAACAGGTAGAAAACCCTGAAAAATAGAAATAGGGGAAAATCTAATGTTGTGTACGTGGTGCTTTCAAAAGCTTTCAACCTAAACTTGCAGAATTCTTTAAATATGATTTGATACAGGATTTAGTTGCATCAGTGTTGAATAATGTCTTATGTTTGGCAGTAGTTTTCATGAGTTGTTACAGTCTTAAAGAAATTTAACTGAGTTCTGAAACTCACATACCTATGATGTTTTATTGAAGTTTGTAGTCACTTGCAGGCTAAAATAGGAAATGGAATGTACCATTGAGTGTAAAATTTCAATAATTTTCTATCCAATTGCAGGACTGTATAAACACTACTTTTTTATAAATATATAATTTCTATAAAGTAAACAGATGCTCTATTATATCACATTCAATTTTTTTGTTTTTAATTAAAAAACATTACAGTTTTCTAGGTAATGTGACAGCAAATTCAAGAGGAGAAGACTTTCAGATGTCTCAGAATAGCAGCAATTAGAATCTGAGTATTTGTGTACTTGGTCTTTTCACACACGAACAGCTAATTAAACAAGGGAGGCTGGCCTTTGATATACAGCAAAAAATATCCTTGTGTGCTCTGAGAGGAAGTCAGCACGATGTACTTTGGATGTCATCTGATGCATAGGTGTTCAGCTGTATCGTGTGCAGAACATAATGTTTTTCATTAAAATGATTTCTTGTTGAAAAAAATCTTTAAGAAAGCCTCAAAAATCCAACCCAAACAATACAAGCCCACCCCCAAACTACAAACTAAATGAACAAGCTACACCAAAAGTTTTCTTGAAATTATTTTTAGATGCCACTTTCTCTTCTTATATCAACCTGTTTTGTCTTTTTTTTTACATTAGCAAGTGTTGTCTGAAGCTTCTAGTAAATCACAGGCCATGTTTGTGGGGTTTTTTTTATCCTGACTGACAATATCTCAATAGTAGGCTCAGCACAAAGGATTGTATACCTAAAATTAATGTAATTTTGTGTGAAGGTTATGGAGTGCATAAAGATGGGACAGAATGCAAGAGACATGCATAGAGGAATTACTCTTCAGATTTAATGAAGCACTTCTTAACTGAAATTTTTCGAGTGAGTGATGGATTAAGCTTTCAGACAACCTACCAGTTAGTGGAAATTATTATTGCACTTTTTTTTTCCTGTTCCCCCTATGTACTGAAAAGACAGGTATTGAAATGAAGGACAGAGTAGGGATGTAGTTCAGAGGTGCTGACTTTGGGTTAGGTATCAGTCAATGGACTATCACTTATTGTTGTGGTGTCTGGTTTTATATCTGAACTTCTCTGCACAGTTCCAAAGTACAGAGCCCTAAATCTAATTTATAAATATCTTCTTTAGTTAATTTATGTCTCTTCTTATTTGTTAAGCTCATGTATTGTGTGAAGAGACATGATAACAACCTCCTTTTTAAAATGGAAATTTAATGATTAAAGGGATTTTTGTTCTAACCATTGCTTGTATGCTCTGTGTTGAGCATTGCAGGGCCTGTTTTGAGAACTCAATCTCTGTGTCCCGAGACTTTTCTTTCTCCAGAGCATCTTTTGTCTTTTTATCAGATTAACTCTTCCCTCTTGCTAAAGGATGTATGGAGCGGGCATAGGAACATGTGCGGCTCTCCTTGTCATGATCAAGGACTGAGTGTACAATTTTCAAAAGTAAAAACAGTTGAGATTCCTACCACCTGCAACAATGTAGAAAAGCTTTTTCTTCTTTGATTATTTTTTCAGAATGCTTGTAGTTAAGTTCTTAAAAAGGACCATCCTAACAAAGGCATCCATAATCTAAGAATAAATGTTAGTTCTCATAATACAATTTCTATTGGCTTATGGTAAAACATTTTACTGCATTTTTAATCAAAGATATTGAGTCTCTTTCCAATGTTATGGTGTGAGTTCCCTTTTTTCCTTTTGCACATGTCAACAACTGAAGCCAACAGGAAAGCTGAGAATACTCAGTCTCTGAATGTGAAATTGCTAAATAAGATAAAAATTTTCTGCTTTGAAAGGCTGCTTTTTTCCAGGGGGTGATGAAGCAAAATGCTCAGGTATTTTAAAGGTGGCTGACTCTTGTGAGGTGCGTGTGTTTGCTGCAGTGTTCTCTTGACAGCTAAATCCATGAGGAGCATGAAGCCTACCAGCAGCAGCTGGTGTAGGTGAGCAGAGGGATTCAAAGGCCATAACTACTGTTCTTTGTGCATGTTCTTTTTTTAAGAATAGGGAAGGGGTGTAATTAGGTAATTTGCAGGTCCTTCAATTATATCTGAAAAGGGGATCATGTGAGGATACTTGCAGAGTGGAGAGCAGTGCCAAGAGGGCTGGGATAGCAGCTAGTGGATATCCTAGGGCAGAGCTGATGTGAAGAACGTGCGAGCACATCCTGGGTGTGAGAGAAAGCACTGATTCCATTTACTCTTGAAATTGAAAATGGAGCGGATAAAGTAGCGTGACATTCAGAACAGATACCAGTTGCATAGAGTTTCTCTTCACAATGGCATAGTTTTGAATTATTTTCATTAATAAAGATACTTTTAGCTGAGCAGTATGCCAGGACATATGTAATTTCACTGTGAAACAAAATTTCAAACCAGTTTGCATTAAAACACGAGAATGCTCAATTGAAGCATGTTTTGTAACTATTAAGACTCTTGTTAGTCTCAATACATAAGCTATGTAGTCAACTTTATAAATCTTCAAAGAGTTCTGATAAAACATCTGATGAATAGCATAAAAGAATTACCACTGCTATGGTGCCCAATAGTTTGTAAAAACACAGAGAGAGGGGAACCTATTGAAATGAACACTGGTGGTTTAGCAACTATACAAATATCTCAAATTTTTTCACTTTTCTTTTTTGTCAGACTTCACCTGCACAAAATCTCTTATCTTTCTGGAAAATATATACACACTAGTGGGAGTATAAACACATCATTACACTTTCATGGCAGATAAGCTTGCTCTGTTGGAGTGTAAACTCATTTTTCTTTAGGTGACCTTTAAATAGTATTGTGCTATTGGATGGGATTTAAATCAATAATTTTGTCAAAACAAAATACAGTGTTTGGTTTTTTCTTTGTCATTTAACCAGTTCTTTAAACTATCAAGGAATAATGGATTTCCATGTGCTATTACCTATGGAAAGAAAAAGGTAGAATTTACTTAACTATTTTTAAAGATTATGTTTTTCTTTGTTGTTGATAGTACTTTGTTTTATTTTGAAAAATGTTCAAACAGCAGGGTAACATACAGTGTTACTATAATTAGTGACTTAATGCCTTTTCTGCATTCACATTGTAAAACAACAGTGTCCCAGGTGTGAGAAGGTTAAAATGAGAAGTACCCAGTAGTTATGAAGCAGCAATAATGAGTTTCCTTCTACTTACCATGGATTTGTGTGATATACAACTTGCAATTAAGCATGGCTTGGTGATTCAGTGATTAATGTATATACGACTCCTAAAGGAGCAGCACAGGCCTCCCGTCACATCCTTCATGATGTTTACAGCTGGGTACCTATTAACAGGAAGATGGAAAGGGCCATTTACAATTCAGTAACCTTTATGACAGTGAACTCTTTAATCAGCATTTTATTTCCTTTGTAACACTTTAGTCATCTACAAATGTCAGAATAAAATAGGGCTATGAAATATTTAGGATCGGCATGTGGAAATTGACTTCCTTGATTTAAGCTGCTGTGTCTTTTCATTTTGTTGTTTTGGGAGCTTTTACTTTTATTGAAAGACAATTTATATCTAAATGCTCCCAATAGTGACTGGCATTAGGGCCAGAAAAATTACAGAAATCTGTGTTCTCGTTCTGTAAAATGTTGATGGTTGTGGTGCTGGGTAATAATTTATTCAAACAAAAACATTAGCAGTGGGGTTCACTTTTCAGAATGCTGTTTCTTTACAACTACAGCAGACTCAGTGAGTTTATGACAAAATATCCCTGTGTACTCATAGAAGTAATTCAGTATAAAGTCTATCCTAAAATAAGTTGTCACTTATGTGTACCTGTGTCTGTGAAATCTGCAAAGTTTTTTATCATTTTTTTACAAATGATTCTGAGGCTCTCCAACTTCCATAGCTATTGTCTTATGCTTTGTCTGATGACAATCATCACTTTCTATCACCAGGAAGAAGTATTGTCCCTGCCTCAGTGCACTGCAGAGGAAATACAAATCTTTTTAGCCAAGTATTTTTCTTCACACATATATTGCAGTTTGTGTATAGAATATAAATTAGTATTTATCAAAATTACGACATAATATTTAATTCTTGATATCTACAGTAGTTAAAGTACAAATTAAACATTTTCCTATTAGTAGCACAACAATTTTAAAATCATTGAGCAGGAAGGGGTTTCTGTGGTAAGGGCAGTCTTTGTCCTCCTGGGGATATTGGGAACTTTTGACCTAGTCCTGAACTGTATTTAAACTGTAATTAAACCATTGCAATAATGCTGCTTGGGTTTGCAGTGTTAAACCCAGCAGAGTTTTACTTCAGCTGCCTGCTGCTATGTTGTAAAATACTGACCCAGGTGATTGGAGCTGTGCTTAAGAGGTTATTTGTAATTTTGTATCACAGCTGCAGGTTGGTAACAAGGAAGGTAACTTCCTGTTTCGCAGGTGTTAATAAGGTTTATTGCATTTGGGAGATCAAGATTTCATCTGCTGCTCTGTGTGTAGGAGTTATTTACTGGCCAAAGTAATCTGCCTTATCTGCTACCTGTTATATTGGTTGTGTTTTTGTATGTTATGGTTTATTAAAAAAAAAAAAATGAAAAGAAAGGCCTTCTTAAAAATAGCAAAGATCTGAAGGACTTAGGCCAATAATGAGCACAGTTTTGACTGCAGACCTTTTCTCACTGAAATACATTGCTTGGAGAAAGTGTTTGATCATAGAAGACAGACTTGTGATCCCCAAAACTTAACTCTTCATGGAATGTATTGATCTAGGAACAGACAATATCTCTAATAAGAGGCCTTATCTCTCAAGTGTGCATTCAAACTCTAGACTCGTTACCCAAGCTGTGAATGTTTGGGATTTCAGGTGCTTTGCAGTTAGAAGCTGTGTAGCTGTTTCTCAGTTACCCTCTTGTTTTGGACCCTTTACTTTAGAACCTATTGAAGTTCCATAAACTTATGGATGTCATTATGAAATATGGCTGCTGTTCCAGCCTGGTTTTTCTGTCTTGATCACGACCATTCTGTCCTCAGTGTGTTTAGGTAACATGGACAGTGAGCCACACAGATATTTTGTATGAATGTTATGAGGCATTTTTGTACTGATACGTAGATACAAGGGCTGTCTTGGCATAGCTTTTTCAAAAATATATTTTAAGGGTCTAAGACTTAATATTGCATATGCAGTGTTTAGAAAGAGCTAGTAGACAAATATATTTAGTGAAGTGAAAAACAGAAGAAGGCAAAAACATTGCCTAAAATTGGTGTTCCGAAGAAGACAATAACCATTGGATGGGCAGTGCACAAATAAGATATGGACAAACTATTTATTGTTCAGTATCCTTGGTTGCCCTATTAAGTAGGAAATAAGTTCATTTTTTAAGTTGAATGTATTTTTGATGTTGTTGATGTTTTGATGCTCCAACATACCTTGTAGAGTACTACTTTCTGTATTCACCAGATTTTTTTGGGGGATGTTACTTTAAAAATGGAGTAAAGGGTGAGCAAGAGATTTACCTTAAGAGACAAAAGCATTGACAGGTGGCAACAATGAGCCTGAGGACTGGTATTGGATTAATTCAGTGCTGTCTGTATTGCTTGAAAGTACAACTGCAAGTTTAAATGGTAAAGAGACATGAAATGGACAATGTCCTCTTTTGTTATGAGTATTTAAAAAAGAAATATATTTATCTTCAGCCTTCTACCAGACTCTACAGAAAATCCATGTTTAATTTGAAGAAGAAAACCTGTGTCACGTTTGATGATGGACTCAAGACACCTTGCATGCCATCTGTGTTTATAATTGGTGGGCCAGCAAGGTAAATGAGACCTCTCTGCAGTATTAGTTGATACTGACTTTTTTTTATACTGTCTTTTGAATTGATGACTCAAATATATCCTAAATGCTAAAAGCATTCTAAGAAGTTAAATACTAGGAAAAAATGTTTAAAAGAGAGAACTGAGGAGAGAACTTATTTTTTCAAGACTGGGTGTTTGCCTTTAGGGGATGGTGTGGAAAGGTGGTTTTGCTGCCTGACACCCACCTTGGTTGTACAGCTATTTTACATGGGGGTAATGGAGGGAGCAAACAAACACACAGGGATGTGCCTCTGTGTGTAATTGGAAAACAAACTCTGGAACTTAGTGCTACCAGTCTCAACTGTTTGGGGCCTTGACTTGAGAGGCTTGGGGTTTTTACAGATCTCTTGCAGTTTCACAGCTGTGAAATGTTGCCATCCTTTTGCTGGGATTATTTAAATATTTATCCTTTCTTGCTACTTGACCTTTCCTGCTTGGTTTTAGTTCCTGTGGCCAGCTTGCTTTGTGTTTCATGAGCTCAGTAAACCGTGGCCTTCAATTCCCTTGTTCTAGTATTTTCACTTAAGACCAGGAGTGATGAGCAAAAGGTTTCAGGCTCAATCCTTGAGCAAAGGGCCGCTGTGACAGGGATTATTATTTATTTGTCATCTTGGATGTAATAAGCTGTAGGTACAGCATCGAGAGCCCTTGATTTATTGCGCTGTCGACTGCCACTAGCAGGACGTCTGCTGTACCATGCAGGATGAATACCACACTGTCAGCTCTGTCGATCTGTCTCTGCCACTGCGCTCTCTCTCATAACACATTCCCATTTCATGCCAGAATACATAAACAATCTTTCATTATTTTGATGCCTTTTTCATATTTGTTCTTTACAGAACATAAAGTTTGAATTTATGGGTTTCCTTTACATTATTTCAACACACTCCACCATTTTCCGGGTTTGTGGTTTAACTCTCAGAAATTGGCTGCCAGGTGATTTAGTTATTTTGGCTTTCTAGTTTTATAGTTATTTAATATCACAGTGCCAGATACTGAGAAAACGTAGTGTATAGCAGGTATGGGATTTGCAGTCAGACTCTGTCATCAGCAAAACATGGCCATGGGGACACAATGTGGAAATTAAAAACTAGGCATGCAGAGCAGGAAATAGTCCCTCCAACCTTCATTTTAAATTTATTTAAATACTTTTCCAAAATATTTTTCCTTAGATGCTGTTACAAATGTAATGGAAAGCTGTTTAATTGGAAAGGAACATAGGAATAGTGAGCAAGCCATTTCCCTTGAATAATTGCAATTAAGGGAATTTCTAACTTGTTGGCAGAAACATTGCTCTGATTTTTCTCCTATACTTTATTGTAGGTGGAGAAAGGGGAGGAAATAATATCCAGAAATTTGTGTGATTTGTACTATGCATTCTTCTTACTTTACAGTGATCCACATCTGTTTATATCCTCTAATTTTGTTTACGTAAGGGTTTTTTTTCTTTAATACTCTGAAGCACATTATTCATCGAACTCTAAGGAACTGAAAGTCACTGCTTGAATGAGTGAACTTAAATGTCACTATAAATACAGCAAGTCAAATACGGATATATGTCAAAATAGTTAAAAATGTGTTATAAAAAAGGCTTATGAGTAATATTAAAAAAATTATTGCAAACTGTGCAGAGCATGAACCAGAAAATGCAGCGTTCCTGCCAACGTAACATGCATATATAACTTTGGTTGTGTGAGCAGCCTCTCACTCCACGGGTGCAGCAGTGGAGGGTGAAGCCTTTAGGAAGGGCATGAGGGGGAGCAAGGGGCCATGTCCCCCGTTCTGTGCAGGGGCTGCTGCTGCCTGGGGCTTCAGATGCTGCAAATGACTGACCAGGATCAGTAACGCTCCTTCAAGATACTCGTGGATGCAAGAATTTTCAAGTAGTGAGGCGCAATTATTTTGTGATATTTCCCTAAGGCACATTAAGGTCTGATAAAGACTTGCTCGCTGTGTTTGTGTGCGAAGGTTGCAAAGTTTTTGTGCTCAAGGAGGCAGGTGAATAATCACTCTTAAATTTTTCTTCTGTTGAATAAAGTAGGTCTGCTTTTCCGTCTTCACTAAAAACATCTGAGTGTTTTTCCTAGTCAGTTTTATTTTTTTTTCCTCTAATAGGAGAGAGAAAGCATGGTTTTGCCACTGAAACTATATCTGGTAAAAAGAAACTTGTTTTAATTGGCTGTGAAAATAGGCATATTTCTCTAGGATGTTAACAAATGTGGATTTCACTCTGTAAAAGCAAGATAATAATTGTCAGTTCTTCCTCCTCACTGCAGCCTACATTAGGACAGCTGGGAATACGCATAGCTCATGTTACATAGCAAAGATTTGTTCTAGCTACAAAGAAACCAGAGTTAATTAATATGAGAAATTTGTTTTGTGTCCGGGGTAAAAAAGGCTGTGCAGGTTGGTGTTGTCAGCAAAAGCTGCTTGTCACTTTGACCTGCTCTGTTAAGTGTTTGATGTGTTTTCTCAGAGTAATCTGTGAATAACATTACACCCAACCAGCAGAGAAGCAGAGGGAGCGATAGCAGAATTAATATCTGGAAGCGTTGATAATTATATATCAGAATCTAATTTTTAGCACAGAAAATGTGTTAATGACAGAGAAGAAAACAAAAACCACTAGCTTCTCCCAGCAGGATCCAAAGTGTCATTTATTATTTCTCAGCTGGATATCTATCAAGTTTATGGGTTAATTTTTCTGTAGACTGTTATTTATGGGTTTTTGTTTGTTTTCAGCCATCATTACTAACAATACGGTTAATAGCAATCATTTGTTATCCGGCACCAGCGGTGATGCTTCAGATGCGAGCAGTGAACTGAGAATACTCATTTGGTAGCTGAATAAGGCTTTGACAGGGCCCATTTATAACAAGCTCATTCCATAATGTCCAGCCTATTAATAAAATTTTGTTGCTGTCTAATTAGAGATGTCTGATGTGTATAGTAGCACAGCAAAGAAGACTTTCTTCTGCTCCTTTTCAGTTGTACTGTGTCATACCTGAAGCAGATGTGAGACCAGTGGTTCAGGGAATGAAACTGGGAGGTTCTGGTGTTCTGTTTGCCCTCCTAAGTGCAATGAAATACAGGTAGTACGGCAGGAAGGCCCAGTTTGCATGTACATGCATGTTGAGGGAAGGTCTTTATTTTCATTAGCTCAGATCACCCTCAAGTCTCTCTCTTTTTTTCTTCTTTTCTGTATTTTCTTTTGTTGGCTACATGTTCAAGTTTTAGCTAAAAATAACTAATGAACTTAAAGTAAAACATATCTGAGATGCTGTAATTGAACGTATACATGTAGACAGATTGTGATCCTTGGGTGTGTCGGTATATCTTTGGGAAAAGAACAGTTTAATCCCTGAGGGAAGGGGTGTGATGAGAGAGTCTGGGTTTGATCATCAGATTTATTTTGTTCTTCCTTCTATGTCTTTGAGGAGTGAGGAATCAGCAGGAGTTACTGAACTCAGCAGTAAGGGGATAGTTAGTAGGATAACTGGGGCTGAAAGCAGAGCCTTTTGTTGCTCAGTAAGTCCCAGAATATTTCAAGTACTTTATACAGCTCATAGGACAATCCTGTGTTTTTGCGGATGGGATCTTTCATCAAAACATCTCAAAGTGGTTTTTTTTGTGGTGAGCTAAATTGAGTGTTCACCAAGTTGTTGTGAGTGAGCAGTTTGTAAATTGAAGCAAAATTAGGCAAAAAGATTTATACCAGGACGTAGAAGTTGTTTGTGAGAAGGTTTTAGTTCCTTACTGAGTGATTTCATGCAAGTGATTTGTTCCTGAAGTGACCTGTCAGAAACAGTCTTGTTCCGTTTTGTTTTTACAGGTAGAGTCAAGTGTATGATAACAATGAAAATGAGTTAATTTTCATTTCATAAAATGCTTTTGCTCGTGGAACTGCTGATTTAGTGACAACATTTACCCTTCCACCCTGCTTCTACTTCGCAGTGCACGAATAGAATGTTTGAAGAACTTTTGTCATTTGTAGCTAATGCTGAGGTGATTATATTACTGGTTTTTTAAGAAGCAGTACAATGTTTTTGCAAGTACCTAGCTTCTCATTAAAAGAAAAATATTAATAGTAGTTATTTTGTGCTTAAAATATTGCACTGCTGAACTGAGGAAAGGGAACGGGAAAAACACAGTGATTTAATATAATTTCATTGCTAGGTAACAATTTGTTTCTTTAGTCATCTTTTATGTTTTTCCAGATGAAATTTAAATCTTTGTAAATTACCTTTTGAATGAAGCCACATCTGGTTTTGGTGTGTTATTTTCTCAGAATGTTGTTTCTAAGACAGCGTATTTTATGCAAGAAAATTATATGGGATTTTAACTTAAAGTTGCCATGAAGCTGCTGCAGGGATTTCAGCTGGTAAAGAATCTCTGTATGCTGGTGTGCTTTTTTTTTTTCTCCTAAACTGCTCTTGACGTAGAGCTTATCAACCCTTAATTAGTGATACATTTTCTCCTTGTGATTTCTATTGATGTTTTGTGGAGCTGAAGATGAATTGAGCCTCAACCTGACTAGCGGACGAATTGTTTTAGAAAATCCAGCAAACATCTCTCTCTCTCTCTCCCCTTCTCTGTCTGTCTGTCTCTTTCTGTGTTCCTCCCGATAGGAAAGGTGAAAAGCTGCACGATAGAAATCAGGCTCAGTATTAGTGGTTTTGCTTGCCTGTGCAATAGAAAACGACAAGCGGCAGGGCCTCAGTCAGCAGATCAGGGAGACGCAGATGGGAGGCGAAAAGCTCCCTCGTGGCAGCAGCCTTGCTTGGATGTGATTGTGAGAGCCAGGATGAAGTCAGCACTGACAAAGTGTGTGGATTGATGGATGGACAAAGCTGGGAACTGGATGTGAGAATGGATGAGGGCAGAGGGGGAATTTAACACAGACAAACAGAATGAAAGACAGAGAGGAATTGCCTGCTAAAGTATTCCAGCACTCAGAGCCCACAGCAATTTACTTACTGCTAACCGAACACAGGAGGATTCTTTGCATCTTTGCAGATTTTCTTAAAATATATGAAGAAACCAAGCAGAGATGGAGCTAACAAATTCCTGTTAGTGCCTTTTATTGCCATCTCCTTCTCCTTTTCTCAAGATTCACTCACACTCAGTTAATTCAAACTGAGTACTTGATTATTTTCAATAAGTTCACACAGTATGCTAGAGAAAAATAAATTTTCTTTCCACAGCTGTTATTTTAATGTTTCCACTAAATTTACTTTAATCCGTTATTGTTGCTTTTGCTATCACGAAAAAAATTACTTTTTTCTTACAAACTGTTCTCCTGCTAGAGGCAGGCGTTTGGATACTGCATTCAGATGCATGGTAATAATAAGCCCATTATGTGTATTTTATTTTACTGAAGAAAAATCAGATGCTTTCTCACTGATGCAGCTTCTTGGTACCACAATATTACTGTCTGCTTTTTAAGGGAAACAGACCTGTAGTTTTCAACTACTACAAGATTTTATTGACATGAGAGGATCACAAGATGGTTTTTGTTATTTATCTGCTTATATAAATCAGAAAAATAGGAATTACCCTACTGAAGCAAATCAGTAGATCTTAATTTATCCCCTGCTTTAGTTTTAGAAATCAAATATCATTCTAGAACAGAATGCAAATAGAAATGAAGGTTTATAGCATACTGGGCAAAATATCTTCTGGCATCATGGGGTGGTTGTGTTGGAATCCCTTGGATTCACACAGGCACTTTGAAGAACGTGGGTTGGCCCAAGCTGTTACTGCTCCTTCCACTCAGCAGATTGTGGAAAACCAGAATGCAGTGTGCTAACGAGACATTTCCATGTAGTGCCCTGATGTGCTTTCAGCTGGAGAAAAATGCAAGTCATCAGAATAAAGAGAAACTGTTCCTCAGTTGTTGGCTTCAGTAGTATGTGGGAAACAGCTATTTACATAGTAATGTGATGTGTTTAATTGAATTTTAAGAAAGGTGATTTAGTCTTATGCATGTCAATGAATAAACTGCTATGAAGATAATTATGGTGTAGTGTTTTTTACTGATGAGCTTTCCAGAGTGTCCATGAAACACATAACCTTCTTTAAACTGGAGAATTTTCTTGATTAATAGAGTCTCTACACATTTCCAGGGAATTATTTTGGGCTTGGAAAGGTGCGTAGAAATCATGTGGGAAAAACTGATGCTGTTCACGCTGTCCAATGTATTTGCTCATCTGTTTTTGAAGCTTGGTCATGTACATTGCTTTCAGGATGTGCACATTGAGTGTCTTTGGAAGGTATGGGAATTGTTGGTGTGAAGCTTTTCTGTCATCTACTGCTCTGCTCTGTGGTCTCTCCTTGAGGATTGGGGACAGGTAGAATAATTCTGGTCACTCTGTTGGAAGATGATGTTATATAACCCTTAGCTCGTGTATACTTGATGCAGGACACCTCCTGTCTTGAAGGAAAAGAATAATTTGTCTTTTAGAGCTTTTTGGTTAGGAACAGTATGGTTATGAAATATGACAAATATGGGTGCTGTTTTTAGTGTAAGTAGTACCTGGTTTCTTAAGGCATAAGAGATTTTGATTTAGATTAGATATTTCGCATTTCCTTTGTTTTTTAAGGGTAATTTAGCTAACATCAGGAGGTGATTTGCTGCATCCTCTGTTCCTGCAAGGAGGCAGTGCTGTGGAAAGTTACCCAAGGAAAGGGGATTTAATCTTGTTTTGGTGTGAAAAGGAATTCGATGGGAGAAAACCCAAAATTGCTGAGATGTATTTTCTCTCCGCTTGTAATCTTCCATTTTCCTAATTTTTAAAAATTGAGAATAAAAGTGAAAGTGAAGATTGTGTAGTTCCAGGTCACATATCCAGCTGTTTAGATATGTAATTTCTTTATTTATGGAAATAATTTTAGCTATAAAGTAGGACAGTAGAATTCTTGCTACTCTGTGTAAGTTCTTTTGAGAGGTTTGTGTCAAATGTTACTGTACATACAACTATATTCAGCCCTGATATAAACCACTTGGGCCTTGTCAGGACTAGTCCCTGGGGTCTATATATGAGAACAGTAATTAATTTTCTAGTTTACGTTTCTGATAAGTGTGTGAATAAAAAGTGCTGACATTCATTTACATAGGTAAGTGTGACCAGAGACCTGTCCTTCTCAGTGCAACTGTGTTTTTGAGAGTCTACTTGAGCTATTTCATTGAGATGAATTTTTTTATGATGACTCTTTAATGTAGGTTGAAGGGTCATGAATTTCAATGTTGAACATGGATGTATATGCCACGTGATGTTTCCAACAAATTTTTGTCATCTTGCACATTTTGTGTTATCTGTCTGTACTTTTTTATTTCTGCAAATACAGGGATATGATATTTTTTTGGTTAGAGCTACTGGCAAGAAGTGCTACAGAGTTTTACTGGCTCTGTATTCCAGTCACCTTTTTTTTTTTTCTTTGTAGTCATTTCACATTAACTGCTAAAGCTAAACTAATTAACTAAAGAGATAACAAGAAAAATGTCCATTTCTTTTACAAAAATAGATAATTTGACAGCTTGAGAATAAGTACTGAAATGCTTTGTTCATATTTTAAGAAGATCTTAAGTACATCTTATTAAGCTTTTCTTTAGTAAAATCATAATAGTCCTGGAAAATTGGTGTAGGGATGTGCTGTGGTCATTCATAGGTAATGTGAGAAGACAGCTTTATTTATTCTCTTCTCATACTGTCTCATAGAATTTCTGTGCCCGGCGCTAAAGTACACAGGTGATTTGGGTGTCTTCAAAATAGGCTTTTAGATGGAAAGTGAAAGACTCTCGGTGTTTGACTGCCTTTTTGACAAAGCTGTAGCTGTCTTGGAGGTAACTCATTAATTCTTCACTGTGTTAGTTCCTGTTTTACAATAATGAAATACCACTCTTCTTTCTAAGGAGAATTTTCACATGGCCAAATCACTTGGATTTGTTAACGTACTGCAAATCATCCCTTGGAATTAATGGGTTACTTCCAGGCCTGAGTTTCTGGGTGTGCACTATTCATAATTGTTACATATATGAATTTGCAGAGGCTTTGCTTTGTTACGTGGATGAAGCGGTATTTATGCCCAGGCTTGAGATTTCAGTTAAAGTATGAGAAAGGAAGGGAGGGAAAAAGAGGTGTGCTAGTACTTGATTTGTGTAGCAGTGATAATTTTCATGTTAAATGTTGGAAATTTTTGTCGTCTTGTTGATTTTAAAAAAAATTCTTCAGACGCTGCAAATGAGTAGATAAAAATTACTCCCTTCTAATTGAAATTTTTACATTTATTGTTTATCCAAGCTGATGGCCTCTACTGCTTACCTTAATTTTTATAAACAGTAATGTCAGTAACATATTTCCTCCACATATGAAGAAAGCAGAAGTGTTTATAATAAATCTTAGTGTGGTATGTGTGCTATCATTTCCTTCATTTGACCTTGGTGGAGCGGGCTGATGGGGCAGTGAAAAGTATGATATGAAAAATGAGTGAACAGAGCGAGGTGAGCAGTGAATCAGTCTTGTGTGTGATTAGCTGTGAAAATCTCACAAACATGACTCTGAGTCACTTTTCTTCTTTCTTCCTCGTCTGTTTCTCTCAAAGGTGTTTCTTTTCTGTGTGTATTAGTCATTTAGAAGTTAACTAACAGAACAGAGGCTCTGTTTCAGTACTAGTTGTGGGTTAGTGGTTTTAGGTGGCGAGGACAGCATGTCTGAGGATTGGCTGTAGAAAAATCACGGTCCATTTGAATTTGTATGGATCTGTTGCTAAACAGTAGTAGTAGTCATTGCATCTCGTTTAGGGATGTGAATGTGACAATGATTTCAACCTGGCACTGTAAATGTGCAATTATAACTGTAGATTCAGTGACTCATCATTGAGATCTTATTTGGCCATGTCAAATACTGTAAAAATAGAAGTCCATTACAATTAAGGAAATCTCATTTGAGGTATGCATATAGGCTATGCAAGTCTTTGACTTGCTAGAATGTTTTTAGTGTGTTCTTTTCATACTGTTTTTTTCTAGATGGTATTTAAAATCTAGCTGTGTGAGTGGTCATTATTAGGTTTCTGCACTGGAACAACGATGAATTTAGACTTGGGAGTCATCTTGTCCATGCAGAAATTGTGAACCTTCAAAGAGGGCTTACAAAGCTTGTCTATGTTGAATGCTGTACAGTCTCTGTTATTGCACTGAATATTGCAGCAGTTTCAAACTGATACAATGACTAAACAATGTTGTGAGATACTTAGGAATTTTTCCTTGAGTAAAGCCACGTGATAAGTTTTTGTCTATGTAGATGAATTCTCATCAAATTTTGGGTTTGTATGAAATTTGAAAAATGAATCCTTTTTTTCCAGGTTTGCTATTGGCCTTATTTACTTTTGTACGTTTTTGTATTAATGTGATACTATCATGTTGGCTGCTTAGCTGGTGCTGGGGCAGTTCCTCTTTGTGTGGGGGCTGTCAGCTCCTGCTCTGCCTTAAGGATTCTCTCTTGAGAACACAAGTGTAGGTGATGCTCATGGCTGCTGCAGGTGAGGAGGGGACACCACGCTTGTCTTGGGCAGTCCTGGAGCAGGCATTGGAGACCCTCTGAGAATGAATGCTGGCTTAGAAGTGCTTTACTCTGCCTGACTGCCAGCTTGGGGCTGGGATTCTGGGAGGCTCTCAGGAGTCTCAGTCTCCTTCTGGAGATGTGGTAGTAGGGCCTTGGTTCACAGGTCTTTGGTAACAAATATACCTGTTACTCCGAGTGCTTTATGTATTATTTTTCTTTCCAGGCATTTCACTGTCCACGTGAATTTTATTGCTGAGAGTTAGAAATTATGTTACATTTAAAAATCTGCACCGGAACAAGTGCATCCTCTGAACCCATCTCTGCTGGTTCTGTGTAGCTGCAGACACTGGTGCATCCCCCTTGCCTGGTGATAGCCCTGGGGAAGGTGCCAGTGGCATTCAGGTGTGTGTTATGCCCTTGAAGGGGCTGGTTACACATTAAACCATCAAAAGTGCTTCTGACAATGTAAGGTGTGTTTTGGCCTTCCAGGTGTGGTGAGGCTAAGGGTGCCTTTCTTTCCATGTATTTTGGGTAGTTTTTAAAGATGGTGATCCATACCCAGACAAAATCTGTTTTTACTCTGAGGTGTAATGTGCTTTGTGACTAGCTGTAAAGGAGATGGCCATTTTATGAAGGGCGTTACAAGCTGTAAATGATAACTGACTTGATTTTATAACATGTACTGACTGTTGAATCTCTTTAGTGAATGGGAATATTTTAGCTTCCTGATATCTTTATTCCAGAATTGTGTAACTTCAAAAAAAAAAAGAAATCATGCAGTCTTGTTAGCTTGACTGCTCTGAAAGAGATGTGGTTATATCCAGGAAGCACTGTATCTCTTGAATTTCCCAAAAATGGAGGAGTTGGTAATGGAACTCTTTATACCATTAATGTTGCTGAATACACAGGAATTATCTGGAGAGCTGTTTCTTTTATGCTGGTAGCTGTTCCTCTGTATAACATCTTCCTTGTTTGAGTATTAATGTATGTGCTTTTTTCTATTGCAGAACAACTTTTTTTAGTTTGTGTTTATGCACAGTGAACATGAATACATTTTTTATATTAGCTTGAATTTCAGCCTGATGTATCACCTCATTAGCAGCTCCTGTTTTAGAAAATATTGAAAGACCTGTCTTGGAGGGCACAGAAATTCATATTTCAGCCATTAACCTGCATTATTAGCAGTCTCAAACAGGTCCATAAGTGAAGTTATTTATAAATTATACTTTGATTGAAATATAACACCTTTCACTCTTTTGGCACAGTTCAAGTGTAGTAGTGGATATAATTTGTTATTTTCTGGTAACTCAAGTAGGTGGAAGTATTTTTGAAGAAGGCAGGGTATTTTCATTGAGGTCCTATACTAAAAATAAAGCCCTTTTCCTTTCTTTCTCATCTTTCTCCCCACTTTCCCAGCCCTCTTCCACCTAAAATCCCACCTGTCCCTTGTGAAGGCTTTTTTGGCATCGCTGCTAATGAGTTGATGCTGTCAAATTAATCTTCCTTTTTTCTTAAGGAGATTCAGAATCTGTTCTCCTGAGGTGAAATATAAGGGCTTTCAGACTGTATTCTTCTTGTAAAATATAACCTAAATCCTTTATGATGAAATAGGCACTTTAGAGGCACCTGGGCTTATCTTTCAGTTTTTCTGCTCAGCTCTGTTATGCACAAAGGTCTTTTTCTAGGTGACATATCATGTTGTATTCCAAAGTACACTTTCTTTTAATTTACAACTTAATTTTCAACCTAATTCAGAAGATTGATACTATAATGCTATTTGCAGAAGTATTGAAATGTCAGTAAGTTTTATTGTAGTAATAAAGAGAATTCCATATATCATGCACTCTATAGGGATCCTTGCTTTTTGCATAGATCTTCATAGCAACAACCAGTGGCTAAATGCTGGCAATCATTAATTTTTAAAGAAGACATGGTTATGATGAGTTGAGAAATTAAGACCATAGAAGAAGAATGAACTTTAATTTTTGACACTTTTGGTTAGAGTTTTAGAGGAGACAGAGGTAGATTGGGGGGGAGGGCAGAAGGGAGCAGGAAGAAAAAAATTGCCCAAATCCCAGGTTCCTAATACTTAAATGCTGTCTGCTCGTAAAAGATTTCAGTCAGAGAGAGGCCATCTTCGAGCTTCTCTTAACAAATGGATATCAGTGGTCCATGAAATAATCAATGTCGATAATCCATCCTAGGGTCTGCCAATATGTTAATGGCTCTGCCGCATCGTTATTGCTACAAGGCCATAAATCATTTCCCTACCAGAATGCTTAGCAGTTGAGGACTCAAGCCCCTAGCCTGGAATAAAATGCTGTCTCTTAACAATTAATGTCTAAACATTTTGCAGCTTTGTGCCATGATTGTTTTCAGATGCTAAAAATGTAAGTAGGACAGATTGTAAATCAATAAAACAATAAGACAAAGTGTTTTAATAATAGAAAGGCTTGAAGTAAATCATAGTTCTGTGTTTATTATTGCTTCAGAGGTTATAAATAAATAGTACCAACTGGTAAAGGTTTAGTTAACAAGGAAAAATAAGTCTGGTATTGACATTTTGGGCATACATTACATTCTCACTCCATAAGGTGAGGGAGATGGGGGTTAACTTTATTATTTTCATTTTTAAAATGTGAGAATAGGAGCTAAGACATGTTTTTATCTTTGAATTGTCATCCATTAGGTGATTTTTTTTTTCTGCTCTGGCCAGTAATGCATTAGTGATCTGGCTCTGCATCTGGAGGACACCAGCACACAGTCACTGCTACAAATGGCTGTGCTGAACTATTGGCAATCACAAGGGGGTCTCAGTTAGGAAATGGGGTTGGGCCTAACTGTTCCAACTCATGTAGTTTGGTTTGCTATTAAAGGCAGCCTAAAATGTGATGTTAAGTCATGAGCTCTGTATTGTACAGACACAGTTTGTTTGTGCTGATTGCTGCCGCTGGTTCTTCAGGTGTGCGCTGGGCTGAGCTGGGGTAACCCTCCAGCAGCAGGGAGTGTGAGCATTTCTGTGCAGAGGCAGCAAGGCTGCCCTTGCCTCTGCTTCTGCTCTAGCTAGGTGCTGAGACAAGGAATTATGGCCTTTCTATTCCAAGCATTAATTCTGTTTATTTGCTCGTTTTTAAGTAATGTAAGTGAAACTCAATGTACAGTTGTTTAATCACAAATGTATTAATTATCATAAGTATGCTGAGTTTATGTAGTATAACATTAATGACTACCCATCAGGTAGTGAGCTGTTTTCAGTTGCTGGTAAAGCTAGTATTTATAAATAAGCACTTAATGAGCTGAATGTAGTTTTTCAGTGTTGATCTGTTCAGATCCCAGCATCTCATTTCACAGAGTACAGAGTTGGTTCCTGGTATGTGTGTGTGCAGCTAACACTGTATCTTCATGTGAGACACGATTGACTAAAGAAAGGTGCATGTATTTTGAGTATTGATTGAAGCCTTTTCAACCTCATTTTTTGTTAGTTCTTTAGTTTGATGCTTATTTGCCAGGGAATTAGGTGATTGTAAAGGTTTTGAAGTTAGTGTTTTGTGTGATGATACTGATCCAACCAATGCAATGGCTTGAATTTACATAATGTTTTGTTCACGCTGGGTCAGAGCTAGTTTGCTGCTTTAAAAGCACACGCACACCCTCCACCCCCACTTCCCCAACTTTGTTTAGGTGAATGCAAGGAAGAAGACTAATAACAGTGGAAATGACAAGTGAGCTCATGGGTTTCTTTCAAGAGCACTGATTTGCCTAGAATTAAGCAATTTGATATGGTCATAGTTTATTTTGGTGTTCAGGATGTAAGGGCAGGAAGGAGTCAGAGAAACAGTGGCTCAGTATAGACAAAAAGACAATTAAAACTGATCTGTCTCTTACCAAAGTGGCAACTCCAGCCAGGATGGAAGTAATTTATTCAAAAAATTGTCCAAATGCATAAACTGCATTGATGTATGGTATGGTGGTGGGACAGTGGAAAATGTGATAGTTGTTTCCGTTGTGTGAATTACTCAGGCAGGATGCCTTTGTGAAGTAAGGGGGTTTGTTTAATGTTCTGACAACAATTTAGATCCTGTTATGGTTATTGCAGTGTAATGCAGTAGTAAAAATTGAACATGACACACCAGCAATTTATTATTTGTGTGTTTTTTAACCTTGAGTATCAGATTGTTTGTCCAAGCATATCCTTTGATTTGCTATGAAATTTATTGTTGATAAAAACAATCAGATTTCCATTAGAAGCAAAAAATTCTTTTTTTTCCCCCATGAACCATAGATTTAGAAAAAATTCAAGCTCGGCTGCAGGACTTATGACAGGTAGGCTTATGACATTATATGGTAATTCAGCATGAAAGAATAATTGTGACACTCTACTTGGTGCTGGAGTATAATCGTGCTGTGAGGTTCAATTCACTGAAAGGCCAAATTATCTTCAACTGCATTAGTCTGACAACCTATAATGCTTTGCAGAGGCAATTTGTAGATGTTTCACAGAATGCCTGCAAACATGGCTTACCATTATGTTCCCCATTAACAAATTTGTGTAGAGGGAAAAAAGCAACTTTTCCATTTTCTTAGCTGTTTTTGAGCTGTGGCATACAATAAATGTGTACTGGGTAATAATAGTGTATGTTTTGCTATTTGGTGCTGGTTTTTAAACCTACCAGGGACATTTCAGTATAGATTAATTTTTTGAAGGGTACTTTTCCGGAAGTAGTATTTCTTTTACATTTGAGCAGCAATGTTGTACCTTCTTTTGAAAGAATAACGTGGAATCCAAATGAAGGTAAAAAAGCATGGCATATATTTGCTATAAACAGTAAGCAGTAGCAAACAACTTGGAAATGCTGCCATGTGGTAGCTTAGAGAGACTTGGAGCGTGTGTGTGTGCTTTTCCTTTCTTGATCAGATGGGAGCTGTGGCTGTGAGAAAGTGGCATGGCCTTGACTGTCTTATGTGTGCATCATCCATCTCTGCCATCCTGAATTTCTGAGCAGCTGTAAAAGGGTATCTTTTGTTTGGAAGTTTTGTTTCCTTTTGAGTCATTGTATTTCTGAACTTCTCATTGAAGCTGATTTCAGGTTGAATGCTACTGTACTCCCCGAGAGTGGAGTTCAGTGCTCACGCGGCAGTTTAAGGTTCAGAATTTTGTGATCCTCACCACGATTTTATACCACTGCGAAAGTGGATTGTCTCTTTCAAGGTAGAAATGATGGAAAATGTATATGTTTCAATGTTTATATTGGATGGTTTTTTAGCTGCTTAGTTTGTCACCCATGTCTTGCAGTCAGAAGGATTCCCAAACATGAGCTGTGCAGGTGTGCTGATGGGTCTGCAGTGTGAGGTGGTGGAACACTGACCTATTTGACTGCTTTACTGGTGAGAAAAATGGTCACTAGTCATTCTGTAACTCAAAGACCAATATGAATACAATGTAGTCATTTTTTGCCCGTTTCCCTCAAATATAATTGAAGGAATGGGCTCAGCAGAGCTATCTTAAAAGCTATGTGAAGAAGCTGATATGAATCTGCTTTTGGTTAAACTCTGTGCTGTTGCTCTCTTGGTATCTCCTATTTGCCCTCTTAAGAGTAGCTATTGCAATGTCCTTAAGGTGTTCCAAATATTTCAATCATTTTATAAATGACAGGAGCTGGTTTATTTTCATTGTTTGTTTGCTGGCTTTTTTATTTTGGTGGCAAAATGAGGATAAAAAAAAGCTATTTCTGCCGAAGAGTATCTAAGTGATGTTTAAACTGTGAGGAGATAGAAGAGTTGTGTTAGTACTTTGTATCATTGACATTAACTTTATTGTAAAATGCCAACTGTCTGCACGAGTTGCTCTGGAGAAATATTTACTCAAGTCTAAAAACTGATTTTCGCCCTTTGTCATCCTCATAGTAAAATACAACCATATGTCTGCCTCTGCCACCTGGAGATAATTCTGGGAACTAATTTCACAGCATTTATAATTGCAGACTGAGTTTTAGGACTGCTCGTAATTAAGCTACTGGACGAGTTTAGCTATTGAACTCAATGCTGACAAAGTCATATGTCTCATATTCCTTAGTAAATCTGCTGGATGCTGTTCTCCTTAGCATTTTCTGTGCAGGAATTAATCCAGGAAGGCAACTGAAAAAATTGACAAGTGTTTGATTTTGATTTTGGAACAGCGTCAGACAATCGTGCGTTTCCGAGTTTCCAAGAAGGTGACATACTCTTTTCCTCTTGCTCATAGTTAATAGCAAAGAGCATTCAGCTCCACAATACCCAAAGGGAAGTGTTTGAGTGACTGCACAGGGAATGTGGATTGTTATCATTCCAGTCACAGGGCACTGCATGAAATCACAGGCTCTGTGCTCTTCAGTACTGCCACTCGAACGTAGCAGCCACTGTTCCTCCTACACTGCCTTTATGGTACATGTTATAACATTTTATTTGATAGTCATGGTTCCCATGGTATGTGGGGTTTTGGATTTTTTTTAAGTACTAAGTTCTAAATCTTTTGTTCAGGCAGTGGAAGAAGTCAGGTGAATTTAAAAAATATGTTCTATTAGAACGTTTCTCATAGAAAAGTGGGGCTTGAAAGAAATCTGTGACAGTATGTTGGGTCCTTAGATGTTTAGAAAAGACACTCTGTTAAAAGAGGAGGAATTGGCCCTGAACTAAAGGAACTTGCTTATAATTTTTATGGGAAAGATTTGACGGAAAGAATGGAAGATCAGGTAAGAGGGGCATTGCATAATTTTATAATGGGAAAAGGCTTTTACATAGGAAAAAATATCACATAACATTATTTTGCAGACTATAGAGTCCCAGTTGTATAGTTAAGGACATGCTGCAGCATTAATGTTTACGCATAATGCTTTGCAAGTAATTTAGACTGAACTGCCACTGACTTACTTAACATTTATAGGTCAGCCACCTGCAGAAAGGGCATGTAGGTAGATTATTGTTGACTTTATGGTTATGGAAGGTACCTAATCAGTGAGCATGCTGGGAAATAACTTGTTATGCCTGGATAACTCGAACACTAGGCCCTACAATTTCTTATGGGCACGAGGTAGCACGGTAATTTCTCATGACCAAGGCCCCTGCTGAGGGGGGAGGTGGCATGTGGTGGGGATAACAGGTTTAAAAAGGGGGAGGAAGGGTGACTGCAAGATTTCAGAAGTAGAGTGCAAGTGCAAGATCAAATAATTTAATCTTCCTTTGCCAAACATACCATAGTATTTGCAGTGAAGTTGTTGACTCAAAAAGCAAATGTACTAATTGTGTATTGGGAGAACAGAGCATTCACCTTCTGACTGCTGCATGCTTTGCAGTTATTCGCTAGAACCTTATGAGATATCTGTTCTTGCCTGTAATGACACAAATATTTTTTTTTCCTTGATCATGGAACACAGAATCACTCTGGCTTTAAAAAATTTTGTAGAGAAGTATGTGAAGACTAATTGTTTTCTGCTTTTTTCCCCTGTTACTTGTCTCTGCGCAGGTACATGTACTCCCTTGTGTGCCAATTGACAACTTTTACCTTTTAAAGTTCACAGTAAAAGTCATAGACTAGAATGCATAATGAATCAATTTGCTTAATTTGGTTTGGGCCCTTGGGTTGTAGTGCAGACATCACTGCTAGTACTCGTGTAGCTATCTTGATTCTGATCCTCATATCAGAGCTGGAGAGAATTGAGATGCTTTGTTTACTCAAGAACCAAAACCCCAGTTGAAGTCTAGAGCATCCAAATGCATCTGTCCACTTTAGGTGCTGGGCCTGGGTATTCACCTCTCATCAATGTGAATGGCTAGACGCCTTCAGTTACTGTGGTTCATTAATTATGGCTTTTTTCACCTTGATTGTTTTCTACTTTTCAGACCTGCGTGTTTGCTCATGTATTACCTATAAATAAACACGGCACACACACAGAGTAAATGTGAACATATCTTAAAGCTTTTGTGTTTATTACATTTGAGAGCATGAAAAATTCATCTTTCCTTCTCTTCAGCTCTGTTCATACAGTATTTTTTTGCATACAGCTGTACATATGTGTGCTAGTAAATGTAGTATATTCTTTTATAGCAAAAAATGCTTTATCAGCATAACAGTAGAGGGAAAATATTAAAAAGGATTGCAGTGAATTATTTACATATCAAAGAGTGGTAAACTGTAGGAGATATACTTTTCACAGTTAGTTTCTTTCATGTTTGTACTGTATTGGCTTTGAAAAAGATACCTGGATGAGTAGTGTAAAGCAGTATAATTTAATGAGGTTTTTTTTGAAACTCACATTTTCTCGCTGATGGTGTCACATTATCAAAAACATTGTGAATATTTTAATGAACAAATTTGTTTTCTGGAATTTCAGATTCTTATTTTTTCTGTGGAGAGAAAATATGCTTGGAGTCCTAATGCTTAGCATACTCTATGTTTAGAGTCCTCTAACAATGAAATGTAAATGTATGACTTTCCACGTGTCAAAATGTAAAAAGCAAAATAAGTGGATTGGTCAGACATAAAATGACTGACAAGCAAGACAGAGGACATCTCGACAGCTCTGGGATTGCTGGTAGTGGAAGATGACCTATATGAACTATATGGTTACTGAACAATACCTTACTGGATAAAGTTGTGGAAAGATCACTGAGGCTCCTGTTAAGATTCCAGTGTTTGGGATAATTTCATCAGCAAATGCTCTGAATAGCAGTTTTGATATTAATGATCTCCAGTAGAATTTTCAGGTGTGTTTTTGCCAAGAAAAAAACAGGATATCTTCAGCATTGATTAAAGCATTCCAGTTGGTAGCCAAGTCCCAAGAAAATGTTTTTGTCGTTGTGTAATACCTATCAAAACTGGTTTGACTTTCTAGTAAGTTGATATTAATGATGACTTTGTCTACTTGATTTGTTTTACTTAAAGGATTGAGTAACAAAGGAGTTGTTTAAGTTTTAGGCTTAAATAATCAAGACTATTAAGTCTTAGAATATTAAGGAGGTAATTTGAATATTTTAATATTTTAAACATTGTTCATTAAGAAAGAAAAGTGAAGCAGATTAATTGAGAACACTCGTTTTGGTATTGTTGAGGGTAGGTAGGTCAAGTTATGTTTCTGTACTAATTTTCAATCCACTCTGATGGGATTGGCACATTACAAGTTAATGTTCTTGCACAGAGTCCATTGGTACTTCTGCTGATGGCCTTTCCAGGTACCTCTGTAGATAAGCAGGGTGCAATAGCCTTGGGAATAGGAATGCTCTTTGGGTAGGTATGTCTGTATAGGAATTGGGAGTATGAGGCCAGTCATTCCCAAAACACATATTAAGTGCTTCTGGAAATTTTATTTAGAGTATTTGAAAACTGCTAAGATAAGGTCTAAAGGCCACACCTTGTTCAAGTTCTTGGCTAGTGCTTTTTAACCAGGACTAAATCCATGTGATCAGTCTGATAAACTGGGCTACTCAAAGGAATGATGTCTACCTTTTTTTGTTCATTTTAAGTTTTTTGTTCAATTTTGAGTTCTGTCTTAAATACAAATTAAAAGTTTTGTGCTAATTTTTTGCTTTCCTTTTTGGTCAGATAAAGGGTTGATTTGTGGCTTGGCTGAGAGGTGAAACAAAAACTAAGCCTAAAATACTGACCTCTGTTCACGTTAATCTATATTTTTAACTTTTATTTCTGAGGGAGTGATTTATTTACAGTGACAGCTTGTTGCTTGTGGTAGCTGCTGCCAGCTTCTGAAGTAATCTTGATAACGTCAAATTGTGAAGGGAAGCTATATGCTTTCCCTTGAATGACTTGCTATAAATCATGTTCATAGCTGGTGTGTATAAGGATGCTTGGGATGATACTGATAGAAATACAAATCAAATATAACATATGCTAACCCAGTTCGGAGCCAGAGATTCTGGATTATGTCTATTGGGTTCATATTTTTAAATAAAATGAATCAGGCACCCCTGCTTTTATATCAAAGCTTTAGACTTTGGGATGATATGCCAACTTAAAGGCCTAAAAGGAAGGAAGAGAATATGCAGAAAAGAGTTAATACTGAATGACAGGCAAATTTTGAACGTTCAGTGAAAAGAAACTTATATGTAATGGACCAAGCTGCCTCAAGAGCTTATCGACAGTCAAACAAATTGATGGCCAAGAAGTGAGTTCAAAGTCACCAACACAACTGTGGGTTATGGCTCCCACGGAGAAAAATGTCAGTGTAGGATAAAAACTGTGCCAGTGTTCTCATCTGGCTGTCACAGCTTTTGTGTCCTCAGAAAATACTAAAATTAATTATGTTGTTTTTGGTTTTGTGGGGAGTAAATTTGTTTGATTTATGGGCTTCCTGAAGAAGGAAAACCAGAGAGGAAGACTTGAAGAGCAAGTAATCCTTAGCTGTATAACAAAGACAACAGTTGTGTCACATTGGAATAACCCATCTCAGCATTGTATTTGCAGTAGTTGTGCTTAACAGTGTGACATCTTCAGTGACAAACCAAGTGAAGGCCATCAAGTGTCACGTGCCTCATGAGGAATTAATATTTGAAATCTCCTATTTCCCCACCTCCTTTAAGATCAAGTTTGTGCCTTTAACTAACAGTATGGAAACAAGATGTTCTATTCTGTGGATACATGTAATTAATTTTAGCAAAGTAGGCTGTTCCAGAAATGTTCAGGAAAACTGTGCTTTACTGGCTAGACTGAAAAGTCCAAATTTTTCGAGTGGGTCCATTGAGAAGGAGAAGCTTGCTTCACAGTTCACAGATGATGTGTTTATTAACATTGCTGACTGGGAAAAAGGGCTTGGTGTTAGCCCTTTGTTTGCAGCTCATAGTTAGCTCTGCCTAACCAAAAAATATGAAATTCCTTGTTGTGCTTTGTGTATCTCCCATTCAACTGGCATAACTTGGATTTTGTGTGCTTTTTTTCTTTAAAATCTATCAACATCTCAGACCAGAGTTGAGCTCATGGTTATCTTTTTCCTCATGTTCCATTTCTGTCTTTTTCTCAAGTTCTTCCATCCCTTTCCTGCCACATGCTTGCAACTGTGTCCAGATATGTCATAACGTGGTGTTTTTTCGAGTGTGATCCACAATCAGCTCATGAGAAACAGATGCAAATTACTGCAGAATAATTTTGCAATATTTTGTGAGGGGAGGGTAAAATTAATGAACAAATCCTCTTTTTGTTTGAAGACAAATAATAATACCGCATTTTGTCAGAGGTAGTAGTAATTGGTAATTAATAGCACAGCATTTTATATCTTGTGATAACTAGGTAAAATAAAATTACATTCTGACTACAAGGTAAAACTTAAATGGTACTGGCACTGACAAACTGTGAAAGGAAGGGAAAACTCCCTTGTGAGAAGATGAGTTTATTATACAGATAAGATTTCCATAATAAGGGATAGTGATTATGGGGAAAGGCTGAAACTCCATTAACTGAAACAAATTACTGTGACAAAGCCAGAGGGAGTGCTTTGCCAAACTTACAACTCCTTTCATAATATTCAAATGTCTCTTGGTGCACAGTTACCAGCATCTGGACCTGAAGTGAGGTGTCTGGCTCCCTCAGCGTCCCACCACTGACACAGCTACAGCTCTGTACAGCAAGAGAGTTCCTCTCTCTGGGTACTTGGAGGATGGACCTTGCTAATGTATCAGTGGGGCATTTTGTGTTTTCCCTATAGAAGTAAGTTGCCCCTCTAATGCCTCTATTTTTCTGTTAAGGTAATCCTAATTTTCAGAGAAATGCATGAGATGGATATGCTCTAAGGAAAGGTGGTGAACTTTGAATTTATCTGACCGTCACAGTATGGTATTCTGACAAGGATTTATATTTCTTGCTTTGGCTAAAAGAGAAGACCAAAGAAGACTGATTCCGTTCCTAGATGGACTGCTTTGCATGTGCACCTCTTTGCAGAAGTGACTCACATATTCTGCATGTATGAATGCAGACAAAACTATGGTAGCTGTTCTCTGAGTGCTCTCTGTGTGTTTACATGTGCAATACATTTACAAGGTGCTAGTGACTCTCCAGCTTTGTACTATTTGTGTAAAATATGGCAAAGGGACTTATTTAAATATAAACCTTGTCATCTTTGTACTAATTTTTGTGTAAAAAATAACACTGTAGTTAAGGATTTTATGTAAAAACTGTTAGAGTTTGCAGTTACAGCTCTGGTGAGAACAGCAGGCAAGACCATAATCTTTAATTTATGTTGTGCTTTGGACATTTTTCAGAAACTATTTACCCATTACCTCTTAGGTCAGTGGCCTAATAATGCAACAAAGCACTTTTTGAAATTGCAGATAATTTTCAGTGCTCAGATCTCTATGTAGTATTGATGGGGAGGAAAGCTGATTAGGATCTTGGGAATTGCGCTTGATGGGAACAATCTGGAAGGAGTGAAAAATTATTAAACACACACAGCGGGAGTTGTAGGATTTACCATTGTCGTGCAGTGCTATTAATTCTCATTGCATCTACAGCAGCTTGATTGCACACTGTGAATACTGTTTATTGGAGAACGGGTACAATTTTGCTGCAGTTGTTGTAATGTAATACTAAATGCTAATTAGGCTTCTAACAATAATTAGAACCTCTTGCTAGACTTAGAAATAGGAGCACTCAATTGAATTTTCAGAAACAAAGACCTTTAAGCTAAGCCAGGAACAGTATCTGTAGCAGCAGTACCAACTTGGTAAAGTTGTGGGGGTTTTTGTGTGTGGGTTTTTAGTTGAGTTTTTTTTTCCCTTCCCCTGCTTTATATATTTCATTTACAGGATAGCAAATGTATTTTAACGGCGAACATTATGACCTCATTATGTTCTCAATAAGATGGTTTTCTTAATGAAAGGATAGGAAAAAAAGTAAATATCAGAATGACAATTGCAGATAAATTTGGCATGAAAAACGGGGAAGATGGAGTTGTAGAATGGCTGGGATTACCAAGTATAATGTACTATTACTTTTAATTATTTTGCAATTTGAAAAAGAAATAACAGTACCCAAATCCATCAAAAGCTACTTTTGTAAGCCTCCTCCCTTAAAATCCAATACTTTTTTTTCCCCCTCAGTGGCTATGTAAAGCTTTATGCAACCATTTTTAAGTGTGGCAATAAAGATGAGCTAAAGTTCTGAATAATTTAGTTCTTTGCAAGGTAAACTTTCTCTACATTTTGGAGGTAAATGTAATTTTTATTTTCTGTGGGTATTTTGTTGGAAACAGTAATGTGTCAGGACGCTAACAAATTCACTTGCCAGGGAAAGTGCATGGCATACCCATTTCCATCCTCTTTGCTGATAATTTTGTTACTAGATATCCATATATTTACAAGGGTTAATGTACAGAAGATAAAGGCTTTTAACCTGTATCACTGTTTAAAGACAAAAGTCTATTTTCCATCTTAACCACACGTTTCTTCTGGATATGTTGAGAAGATAACTGAGCTCGGCTTCTTTTTTCTTCGAAAACCTCTTTTGTAGTAATGAATACAGAACTTAAGACTCTAGTTCAAAACTTGCTTTTAAAGGACTAACATAGATATGCTGAATTTTAGTAATTTTTCAGCCTTTGCTGAATAGAAAAATGAGCAGCCTTTGGAAGAACCCTGATAATGGTTTTAGCATTGAAATACTGGAAGGATCTTGAATACAGAGCTGCTGGTTTTTCCCAGTGCTCAGCCATACCATGAGCAGGCTGTGATCCAGTACAGGGGCTCTGGTGGGATTGAGCATTTTTGCTGCATTTGTTAACGCTTCCTTGTGTTCATTGTTTAACATTTCATCAAAATATATACCCAAAAATAGCCTGTCACAGCCTATTCCTGTTGTTTTACTGATCTCTCTGAGACTCTCACCCGTGTGAATTTATCTATTGCTACTGACAGTCGTAAGCACTTTTCCTCTGGAGTAGCTTTGTGGCACACCTTGTCCAAGTTTGGGTTTTTTTAACAAGTTTTAACGAATAAAAATGAAGCTTCTTAGAACTTTTCAAGAATGGAAAGAACACTCAAAAACAAACCTGTGGTTTAGTCTTTTCAGTGCCATGCCTTTGGCATTTGCACACTCCTTTTGAATTTACAGGTAAATTTTCCTGCTGAAATTTTCACTTAACCCCAAGCCATGTGTGAGCATTGCACAGTGAGGTTTGGTTGGGTGCTTTTTTTCCCCTAAAAATAAAAAATCCAGTTGGAAACGTATTGGTTGTTCATTGCATTAAATAACTAATGAGTTTGTAGTTCATCACAAATTATTATAATGAATGCTTTGAGTTATGGCTATTTACCTGTGCAGTTCTGGCCTTTGTTCACAGTTAAAAATTCAACTTGTGACAATGTCTGTTTATAGAAATTTGAACCTTAGCTAATGAGATTTTCTTAAATGTGCCTTCTTTTTGACATCTTACTGTCTTTGGAGTGGCCTGTGTTTTTCTTTCAGGCTTTAGCAGTCATCTGGAAAAGATTTAACTTGAGCAAGACAGATTATTCTGTTTATTTTACCATTAGCATTTTTCCCTGCACAAGTCAATGTCACCTGCACAGAGAAGGTTTGCTGAGATGTGACACCCTGCTGATTAGCAAGTTTCACTCCCCTAGAGCTGACCATTACCTTCCCATTATGTCAGAGGTGTGTTCATGCTCGGGAGGCAATCGGGGTCAATCCAGCATGGCTGACGCGTTCTATGTTTGCCTTGTAGCATGTCACATGTACAGTCTGTGACAAACTGCTGCTCTGTGACCTGGTAGTCTTGGGTCAGAGTGAGAGAAATTGGTGTTGTACAAAGATCTATGTTAATACATATATTATTTATATAGGCATTAGTGAATGGTATTGTTGTCTCAGCACAAATCAAGGTCCAGGCCATGGCCTTGGGGCTTTCAGGGGCTCACTTTATCTTGTGTTGTGATTTTTTTTTTTTTCCTTTTTTCCTTCTTCTTCTACTTATGAATAATTAAAAACTTAAATTACTTGCCATGTTCAAAATTCATATGCTGGGGAAAATAGCTACATGAAAATTAATTTTCTGTTCTGTGAGACTGATGGGAAATCAATTAATCTTGATGTATTATTTTATGCAGAACAGGGTGCAGGAACCAGCAGAGAGAATGGCTACAGCTGTTCTTGTTGGTCGGGCCATATATTATTGTTGGCGGGTTTGACAGCTTCTGAAGGAAATGGCTGAAGGGTATCAGGCAGGTGAATCAACTGTAAAAATTTATTGGAGGATACAAACTGTTTCCAGGGGACTGATATAAAACTCACACTTGAGAACTGAAGTATTGAATGTTTTTGTGACTGAAGCAGCTTGTTGTCAATATTTATAGCTTTTTTCTTTGTTATATGTCCTATTTGTTTGATTAACTAGTCAGATGTTAGTGTCTGTTTGTAATTTATTTGTTGTGCCTTCTGTAGCATTTTTGATACATAAAGATTTACCACTAGGTAAATAAAGCAGCTCATGCAATGCAATATGCTAAATAAAATGACAGAGCTGCTTACAGCGTGTTACAAGTTTTATAACTTGCTGGGTAGATCAGTAACTTTTGTTTACCTGTGTCACTGTTAAGCTGAAGCATGTCACAGTTTATTAAGTGCTGTTGGGGTAAACAGGTCTCCTTTTAAATAACTGGAGATTATAATCAATATGCACCTTAATGGTAAATCATTTCAGTCTATAAAGCTCTCTGTGTAAGCTTCTACATCATGCAAACATTTCCCAAATAAAATGAAATGCCTTCGTCCTCTTCAGAATGAGTTTTGTATTCACCTTCCTTTCCAATGATTGTGCACTAGGACTCTTAATAGAAGGGAGAGACACTACAGAAGCCACTGTAACAAAATGTGTGTTAAATGTTGATCCCAGTTTGGATGTGGGGATCCAAGGTCCTGAAGCAAAGTTGAGTCTCACAACAACATGTTACTAATTGTTAGAGAAGAAGGCTGAGGCTCCCTGGTGTCACTTGATGGGTTGGGAGCAGTGTGCTCTGAATTGTCCTTAAAGATCAAAGCTATAACTGGGTCGGGGAGTGTGGCTGTAGCATTGCAGAATCTATAGAATGGGATCTTTGTACACCTTGTAGGCATGGTAAAGAGAGATTAGTGCCCACCTGTCCTTATCAAAGCTTCCTCTCTGGCCCTCTGAAACAGAAGTGTATAATAACAGGCTATTAAAATGGCACTTAGTGGAATGTGGAGACTTATAATACAGTGAAACCCAAGGGTTGTTGGAGAAAGGAATAAGAGATGACAATATTACTAAAACCTGTAAATAAATCATTAAAAGCAGACCTCCTACAGGTTATTTCCTGTATTTCCTTCAAAAAGGCTACAGCAAGAAGTGTGGAGCTTATGTGATGAAGGAAAAGAAGTTTTGATTTTTGTGAGGTAAATTGATAGTTCATTTTGTAGGGATAATGTGGGCAATGCTGAAATTATCAGTGATGTCTAATCTATTTTCAAATTACTAAGGTTTTTTGATCTTCAAAAGAGATTCTGTAACTTTGCCTATTAACCATGCACTCCCATATTTTCGCTATTACTCAAAGATCTGTTCTTTCCTTTTTCTCATGAGCTGTGCACATTTAGGAATTTGTTATGCTCATTTAAGGATTTGGTAGTCGTACGCTTTATAGCGCTGAACCTGCACCAGAATTCAATCCCTAGAATTCCTACACCCTGGGATCCCACGAGGTTTTGCTCTCCAGATTCCCACTGTGGGGTCCAACCCCACAGTGAAAATGTTTGATTTGGAACCCCGTGGCAAATTAAAAGCTTTGCCATATGCTAAAGTTATGAAGGTGGTAGAAAAATTCAAAACTCTATTCAGAGTTTTCAAGATGCAGTCGTTCATGATTATAGAACTACTATATATCCATGGCAATAAGGAATTTTGCAAGTAAATTATAAATTTGTTGTAAAAATTGTAAATGTGCTGGGGGGAAGAAGGGAAACAAAATAAAAGGAATTAGGAACTGGGCAATTCTGACCCTATTCTGAAAATATGCTGGACTCTTAAGATCTAATCAGAAGTTTTGTTTCCCTGTGTTAAAGTAATCAGAAGTTTTGTTTCTCTGTGTTAAAGTAATGGGTCAACTAAACAAGATGCAAATTTTGGGGAAAGGAAAAGAAACTTTCAAAAGTTTATAAATATTCTCAAGATTAATATTATATGACTTTGGAATAAACTTAACAGTTTAACTAAGGTTGATCTTTACATGTCCTTTCTGAATTAAAAAGCTATAAAGAAAACTGAAGTTTAAAGTAATTGTTAATGAAAGCTGGCCAGAATGACCTCCTGAAAATATGAGCATTTGTTGGTCCAATTTTCACAGATGTTAAACATTTGGTGATGTTACTTGGGGCTGCTTGAACCACATTAAAGTCCAGCCACTAGAGCGTTGAAACAGTTGGGTGCTATAATAAAATATGCATAAAAAGAAATTGTGAGACATTAGGTGTTGTTTGGTGATGACATTTAGGAAATTACCATTTTTCCATACATTGTATTCACGTCTACATAAGTTGTTTAGGTATTTAAAATAAAAGTGGTATATATATCATTTGTAATTGCTACTACAGTTCTGGCAGGTGCACATAATCTAACAATATGTCAAATATGACAAATTATTGTTGAGTTACAATATAGCCTTAATAAGAGCACATCTGTTCCCACTATACAGTATAGTGGATGCCTGATTTAAAGAGTTTACTTACTGATATTGTATTGTTGTTTAAATATTTAACAGGATCTCAGACACGAATCATAAAAAATACACAGTAGTGTATAAAAATGAAGAATCTTACTTGCAGTAATGTTTTTGCTGCTGTTAAATCTATTGATTCCATCAGGAAAAGTTCCTACATTCCTTAAACTGTCATCTGCAGATGCACATATCATGGGAATGCAGAGAAAGAGTTAGGAGCAAAACCCATCACAGAGACACCAACACCCTTGGTGTAAAACGTGGGAACTGTTAAACAGCATGAACGAGTCCTGAAGTAGTGCTTAGGCTGAAAACTGGAAATTACTATGCCTGCTTTATCCTCAAGGCAAATGCACGTGTGAATTTTGCTTTCCCTGCTAACCTGTCTTTATCTCAGCCCATTAGTTTTCTGGCTTTTCCCTTTCCAGTTCTCTCCTCAGTTCTGCTGGTGGGGCTTGGCTGCTGGCTGGGGTTAAACCACAACACAAATTTACTTTTCTCTCCTCTATATTTGCTCCCTTACACACTTGCTCTGGTGCCCTGCTTCCTGTTTTACTTATAAACTCCAGCTATACAGAAGGAATGCTGCTCTTAAAGACATTCATCTTTAGAAGCCCTTTTAAAGGACACATGGGGAGAGGGCAGTCAAGAGAGACGTGGCCGATATCAAGAACCTAGAGAACCCCTTGATAAAACAGTTATTTTCGAAATGCCAGACTGAGTTAATGTAGGTGTATAGGCTGTAGAGAATAATCATGTTTTTCAGCTGCTTCTAAATGTGTTTGGCTTTTTTCCTTAATTTTATTTTTGCTGGCATTTTGAGAGGAGACAAATCAGTGCTCTGTGTCAGTGCTGTGAGCCTTGTGCTGCCTGTTGCTTGCCTTGCTTGTCCCATCGAGTGTGCCCTAAATGTTGCTTGAAAGGGAACTGCAGGCACGCCTCGCATTGTGAGGGGAAAATATCCTCACTGTGTGCTTGCTCCTTTCAGCTTTGGAGTTCAGCTCGGGTCCAATGCATGTGACAAACCAGTTTGTGTTCCCAGCTCAAGCTTGCTGCACTTATTTCATGGAATCACAGGATGTTCTGAGCTGGAGGGACACAGGGGGACCATGGAACCCCCAGGATCACCCTGTGCCCCAGAACATCGAACATGTCTAACGTAAATACATGCTCATGAAACGAGATGGAGTTTAGGTTTATAAAGGAAATAGTTTCTTTTGCACTTCAACACAAGTGACAAATGGTTGGCTTATGTATTTTCCACAACATTTCTAAAGTGGTTTTTTTTTTTCCTTAGTTAAAGGTAAAAGTTACTTTTGTTAGCTTTCAGTGAGTTGTTAAACAATGTTGACAGTAAAATCATTTGGGGCATTTGGAGCTGCCAGAATCAACTGGTTCTTTTAGTTATGTTAGAATTGTCAAATCTTGAAGGGCCTAAATAACATAAGAGATATTCCCAATAATTATTTTAATTATTTTATAAATCGCTACGGTAAAGGTGGTTGTACTTGCTAGTGCTACTAATTTGCAGCTTTTCTCATTTCTTGAGAAATAGTACTATTTTTAAAATTCACCTCTGAAATATTATTAATTGTTTGAAGAATGTTATCTTTTTTTTTCCTGTTGCTTTTAATTTTTTTGTTGAACATAAAATTCTGCATGTCTCTCTCAGGGGCACAGTAGCTCATAACTGTATGCCCTTCATGCTTTATAATGCAATTTAGTTTTTCATGTTTTTCATTTATTAGCAATAAAATGACTTCAGGAAAAAGTAATTCAATTAAGAGGCTGAAATCACTATTAAGATGAAAATTTCAGTTAATTAAAGTGAGTTTTCTGTTTTTATAAGATGGATTTAGTTGTGGTATTACTTGGCTCAGTTTTGAATACTTAAAGTAAGCTCCTCTGCTTTTTTTCCAAAGCTTAACAGCCTTCAGTATTCCTAGAAAACATACATTTATTGTTCGGTAACAATTTTTGGAATCATCTGAGAAAAAATTTTCATGTAGGAGATCAACTAGTAAGTTCTGTAACAGGTGAGTAGCATGTTTCACCAGATAATACACCCCTTTGCTTATTCTTTCAGAGTTAATAATTTTTGTGATTTAATACATGAAGTTAGAGCAATGGTTCAGTGGCTTGATTAAATATCTGCTTTGGATGTTATTTTATACTTTTATCAGACCAGCTTCACTCTCAAAGGCTTCTTTTAAGCTTTGCTTTGTGACTAGAAGGAATCTGACCTTGCTCTTTCTGAAAATTAGAGTATTGCAATATTCCTAAACATATAAAGCATGAATTTTATCAGAAAAAGTATATTAAAAATTGCTGATAACCTTCTATGGAAAATAAACAAGAGTAGGCTCAAACGCATGCCAAGTAAAATGTACTAAAAATAAATCATAGTTCATTTGTGATTATTTTTTTACTTCAACTGCAAGTTAATAGAGGCAGTTGAAGATTCTCTTTAGTCACTGATTTGTAAGTTGAAACACTGTTTTTATAAATTCTGCTTTACATTTTGTCACACCTTGTTTTGTTTGAAAAAACCTTCTAATCTCAGTGTTTATTCATGTCAGATACATTTCATAGAAAATCGCTCCATATTCTACGAGGTTAGAGGAGTTATTGGACATGATAATCACTAGCATCTAAGCTTATTGCACAAAACATGAAAGGCAAATAAGGTTTTAAATACCTTAAATGAAGGGGTTTTTTATTTTTTGGGTCTGAGTGAGATTAATACTCTAAAAATATTGATAAATAAGTCCTGTGTTGTTTAAGACATGGCAAGTGTAGTTTTAGTAGCATTGCCTAGAGATGTGGTGTATGTTCGATGCTTTATTTTTGTAAGGGTTGTTCTACTATTCATAAAACCTGTGTGTTATTGACATGGAAAAATAATACAGCAAAGCAGTTTAGTGGTGTCCTCCTTCTTGGTTCCCTGACACCTCACTGCATCACCTGCATGAAGACTGAATTCCTTGAGAAAACAGCCAACGTGGATAATGGCAACAGGAAACCTGAATTGGGGTCCCTTCATGTGTTTAGGAGATGAAACTTTAAGTTACAGTATTCAAGAATGATGTAGCATTGGAACATCAGTACATTTATCTGGAAGGCCACATTAATTATAATACCCACAGGTATCAATCCAAAGCATTAAACAAGTTCCTATGAGTTCATGCTTTAAAAAGAACATGTTTGCTGTTTTTCCTGTGAAAGTTGGGTATGAGGAAAAGTTCTTGCTATTTGTTTCCGCTCCAAACATGTAATGGAGCTTGTCTGAACAGATAGTAAGCCTTAAGTGGTTTTTCATCTAAAACATTGAATGTGTTCTCTTTTAGCCTAACTGCATAGAACAGCTATTTTATATTTTTATGGGCTTTTTTGGTTTTGCTTGTCATAGCTACTGGTATTAGTACACTAGTAAATAATGACTTCTCTTTATTAAGACAGACAGATGACTTATTACACATTGTAAGTGTTCAGAAATCTTTTGAGTCATATTTTTAAAGCAAGCATTCCCTTTGATTTTTTTTTTTCTGTTTGCTTTGTGTCCAATGAGATATACAGCCAAGTCTTGTAGGTTAACTCATTCATCTGCTGTGCTTTGACACTGACGGCTCTGTTCTTTTTTTCTTTCACTGTAAAACTCTTGACCAACTTTAATGCAAGCCTGCCTACACCTGTGATGAGTATAGTTGCATGCAAAGATGCATTACTGAAGTCGTTCCTTGCGTTGCAAGTGATGCTGGCTCTTCTTGAATGGTTCTCAGTAAAGAAACAATGAAATGGTCCTTGGTGAGATCTCAGCACAGTGATTAGCCTCCTCCTGTTTCAAAGCATGCAGATCAGCACTGTCCAGACTGGATTTGCATTCAGGTGGAGACTCTGGTACTTAGCTCTGAGCTGTTCCACAGGCAGAAGGTTGTTCCTGGAGATGCAATTGGCAGAAAATCCCTCCAAAACAACAAACCAAACCAGCAGGAAAAACCACTCATGTACATCAGTAAGAGAAGCTTTGGCATTTCCTCAGAACATTGTTGCTGCTTTTCAGCTCTTTAATGTCAGTATCAAAAACAAAGGAAATGTGTTATCCTCTATGTTAGGATACGTCCCTAGTTCAGAGCATTAGAAATTGAATGGATAATGATCCATTACACCAACTGGTCGTACAGGCCAGTAAATTACATGATCAATAATGCACATACTGCTTATCTATAATATCTTTAACAGCTTCTAATAATTTATTAATGCTTTATCTAATATATCCAATATTTTATCTTTTTACACTAATAACATGAATTATACTGATGATTTTGCATCTTGCCTTGTAGTCCTGGGTTTCAGGAGTTCCCCTGATTGGAAGTGGTGCTTTACACTAATTGAAATATGACTCTTAAAGCTTTCAGGGGGATTTTGGCTTTTGTCTCTTTGTGAAATGGACATTATCAATATATGTCTCTGGCTAATCATCTAAACTATTGTTGATACTTAAACTGTGTTTGCCTGTTTCTAATCTCTGCCCTAGCACATGTGTTCTCCCTCGATAAAAGAATGCAACCCCCTGCCATGCACATTGGTTTTGAATGCAGGTAGATCTGATATGGGATTCAGGGGAAAGCATGTGCTTTACAAGACTGCTCAGACAGGGCTGATGAAGGTGATAGGGAAAACAATATGATCAAAGAATTCTGCAGTCAGACTCTTGTGTTGTGTGTTATGGCCTGCTATGGCAACCTGCTGCTCTGCATTAAGATTTTTATAATGATAATCAATTGTGGATTGTTGAGGTTAAATATTAGCATGAAAACGATTAAAATTTGCAATATATTGTTTGTCTAGTTGATGAAGTTGAGAAGCAATAAGTTAGGAGAGCCTGCAAAGCTTGCTTTTTTATTTTCTGCAATTTTATCAGCCAGCTTGATAAAATGTATAAAATACACTTTGCATTTATTTGTATGTGATTTCCTTTAATAAACCAGTGTCCTCTGGTGGCAAATTTACCTATTGAAAGTGTAAGGAAAGCTGTATGAATTAATATACAGGCCTAGAATGCATGTGTAAGTTATTGTACCCTCTCTTCAAAGCTCTGAGAAGGAAGTGAGCAACGCAACTTAAGTACTCACTGGGTTAATGGCACTTTTTAGCTTTTCCTCATGGTGATGCTGCTTCTGTTCATGGATTGCAGTGCTCTGATTATCAATACTTGGGTTCCTATGTAAGATGTGGGACTCTACCCCTTTGCAGTTTGTTGTGGTTGCATCAGGGACGGTCTCAGTGCCTTTTCTGTGAGTGGACAACAAAACTATTCTGTAAGAAATCCATTTAAAGCATTACCCTGTTTAGGTGTGCACCTTCCATCTTTAGAAGCTGCTTAGTGTAACAATACATTTTTTTTAGTGTTTTGTTCTCCTGGACTCTGATCCTCTTTTCTTGCATTTTTGTGCCTTAGGCAGTGCCCCTTGAATTAGGAAAGGTACAGGTTTGCATCTTTTTAAAGCCTTGGAATTCTATTATGCTATGGAATGACACATTCCCCCGAGGATTAAATTCCAAGACTGCTGCCCCATTCTTACAGAAGGGGATGCATCTGGCAATCCAGAGCCATCAGTCCTGCTGTCTGCCTGTGTCCACTGCAGCCCCTTCGTGATCATGCAGCTCCAGCATCTGGACATCTCCCAGCACCATGGTCCATAGCTACTCACTTGCATCTTTCCCAAAGACCTGTTCTTGCAACCCCAGTGTTATGGTGGAGGATTTATCCAGATTGCGTCCTATGTATTTTAAAGGAATAGAGCAGAAATGGATTAAAATAACAAAGTTGAGGCTGATGGATATAAAGATGTCTGTTGTAGGCTCTGCACTGAGTTTTTAAAAGGTAACATGTTAAGTTGGATCCCATAGTTACATACTTGATTGCAGATGGTGACTTCTGCAGTTGCTGATGTTTGATTTTATGCCTCTGTGTTACTGCCTCTCTAACAGTTACTGGCTCTTTTCATTCACGCTGATTTGAAGAAATATTTGAGATAAAATTGGTGTGCCATTTTGTCTTGTTAACTTTAGCTGGTGTTGGGGCTGAAACGTTTGCGTTCTTGAATATGGCTTCCTTTGAACTTCCTATATATTTATATTTTATTTTTGAATGAACTTAAGCTTCTTAAATTAATTCCAAAGCCAAATGCCATCAAGTCTCATCACCAGTCACTTAGATTCCTAATTAACTTATACTCCACAGACCCATTTCTTTGCTTATATTTCTTTCAAGTTTCTCTAATGTGCTGTGAGTTAGACTGGAAGGAACAATAAGATTTAAAGGAAGAATTAATTTAGAAAGTTGGGAATAGAACAGATAAGGGAAAATGAGAAAAAGCAGCTTAGTATTTTGTCTTGTAAATGGCCTTGCTCTGGTAGACCCAAGAACCCATTTATTCAAAGAAAGGAGGAGTGTTAATGAAATAGATCATGAGCATAGCTATTACGGTAATGAATTTTAACACTCACTTTGTTATATGATATTTTATTTATGAGCTTCCTGATTATTCAGATAAAGACAAGAAGTTTATAGCACTAGATTATGTCTTGTTTTCATAAACATATTCAGTAGTTTAATAAACATAATTTATTTTTTCTCTTTAAAAATCAGCAAAATTTATGAGAGATTATCTTAGGGTTAATGAAGTCTAACATTAAGGAAATATTACCCTATAATATTGGAGCCTTCAGTGCTAGAGTTATAATTGCTTAATGCTTTTTTCTACAGGCTATTTTTATATAGTACATGCTTTGTGCCATTAATCCTATTTTAAACTGTTACTCTTAAGCCAATTCATTGGAAAATATATATCAATGTTTATATTTTTCACTCACTGCCTTCATTAGAAGATGCAATACAATTTTGATAAAAGAGGTTTATAAAAAGTGCAGCATGTATCTTTTCAAATGCATTGTTATATTGTGAGGTTACTATCCTGTCTTTAAAAACACTGAAATATCTAGGAGCTCCTGTAGTTACTTTTCTTTGAGATGCTGTCAGTAACCTCTTACAAATTTACACTTACAATGTCATCTACAGTAGAAGAAAATTCCCAAGCATAAATAGAGATGTTAGTGTGTGAATCTTGCTAATTAGGAGCACAGTATTTATCTTGATGACATCTTCAAAATGTAAGATTGAAGGCATATGCAGAAAAGAGAGCACCCCACAGATGCATTTCTTAAAAGAACCCTCCTAAGGAAAAATTGCAACATATTTTTTTATTTCACATGATAAAAATACTTCTTGTGAATAGCTCAAACATTGAAAAGAGTTAACATATTATGATATGATTTTTCTATGTAAAAAATATATTTTTTACATTTTTTTTGTAATTTGTAAGAACAAAACAACATATACAACATACCGACTAATCCTACTGTATGGATTAGCATGGCAGAATTGTTTGTGGAATTGTATCAGTAATGCATTACATGAATTGCAGTTATTACACATGACTCAGAGCAATAATTTAGGGTGATCTGAGCAGATAGTTCATCCTCTGTTTTTTAAATAGACACATTTTTCAGGCTACGAATATGATGAAAAGTATATTTTTGAATCAGTTATGAAGGTAAATATTAAGTTTGTATATTTCAATAAATTACGTCAGTGTCCACTGCATGACAATTTAATTTGCTCTGACTGGTAACCTTGTTCTTTCATGCCTTGTGTGGCATGTTAGGGAGAAGGTACATAAAGGAATAGTGGAAAGTTGGGAAGCAACTGGCAGGTAGGTTTGCATTTTTTCAGGTTAATTCACTTGATGAAAAGCTGCTGTATGTGATGTGTCATATATCAAAGGCAGGGCATCAGTAATCTTTGCTCAAGGGCACGGGTAACAGACAGAAAGACATGTGAATGAGATGGAAAAAAGCAACTCATCCTTTTCTGCTAACACCACGAAGGAGATAAAGGAAGATTTATGAGTCATCTTGGACCACATACCAGCCAGAAGCATACAGTATTTTTCACATGTTCCAAAAATTGGTGGTGGAAGGTAATCAGACTGTCACAATGTCCATCAGGTACTTTAAGAAGAAATTGGGTCCTTTGGGCTTTTGATTGCATAGTCAGCTTTTTCTTTATGCTGTAGTAGTTGCACTTTTTCTTTTTCTGAGACAAGTAATTTTTAAGTAAAAGAATGCTACCTGTGTGTTTAAATGCTTTTAGTTGTTTGCATTACCAATGTCAACCTAAATAGTAACAAGCCAATGACCTGCTCTGGGCTGATGCTTTTCTTTGGCTTCAGACCTTGAGGTAACCTATTTCAAGAGCCATACATTATGAGGATTTCCCAGTGTACAAAAATATATCCAAAAGTATTTATAGCTAATAGGAGGAAAACATTTTTTTATACTGAGAAAGTTGGAAAGTCATCTAATTCTTTCACATAAGGCTGAATATTGATGTGTGTGTGGTGTTTTGTTAATAATTAATATATTCTAAAAAAGAAAATGAGGAAACCAGCATGGATAGAAAACTTTATTTTTATTATTTCACAACAAAGAATGCCAATGTGATATTTAATAATTGGCCATCCAAGCCATTTTTTATCAGGACATAATAGCTAAAAATATAATCTTGTTAAAACTGATTGCAAACTCCTTCCTGAGTACTGATCCTGTACATTAGACAGGTCTGAGTCAATCAGCCAGACTATTTTTGCAGAGGAGCAAAGGAGAATGGGATTAAACTGACAAGCCAACACTTTGCATATGCAGATTTTAAAATGCAGATATTCATTTGCATTCAGCTTTCAATTAAACAGTATTTTTTTAATATTTCACTTTTTCCTTATGACTATTTGTTCGTGTGTTGTTTTTTTCCCCCATTTCTGATGAATTTGTCATTTCTGAGTAACTGTTAGTGTTCTTGTCATTATTCACATAGCTCACTTTTCAGTTGGAAGTAGCTTGCATAGTTTCAGCTGTTTATCCACTTCCCACGGTTTGGTGGGTGCTGTGGGCCCCTGCAGAAGCTGTTTGCTCTGGTGGGGCTCCCCCCTGCCTTTCCCACTGCACTGGGTGCTCCTTGGGGTGCCCACAGCCTTTCCTGTCTGCCTGCCTGCACCCAGAGGGTGGGAGCTGAGCTGGCTTTGGAGCCTTTCAGTGGGCAGCCCTTTGCAGCACTGCTCTGGTCTAGACACTGACCTCTGGGAGCACTGCCAAGGCTTTCTGCTCTCCTGCCGTTTGAACACAGCCTTCCCACAACTGCAGCTGTTCTTGATGCTCTGGGTCAATAGTTAACTCCTCAGAGGTAGATGTTAATAGAAACAAGCAGACAAACTTTGTGCAGTACTGTAAAACATGATTGCTCCCTAATTAGTGATGTTGGAGGTGTGCTTTCTAGGCACAGTTATATGGTCAACACATATTTATGTGCTTCGATCTCATAAATGCTAATTTAGGCTTAGAACAGTGACTTCTGGAAATCTGGAATTCTCTTAACAGTTTCCTTTCAGCTTCTTGAGTCAGTTTTTTGTCCTGGTCTAGTCCCACAGTCCTGATAGACATGGTAGTCAATTCTGACAGGAACCTCTTCTGTGTTTTGGGTTCTCTTCCCCTCTTTTTCAAAATGAAGAAAAGCCCTCTAAGTTTGTCCTTTCTTAAATCATGTCACTTCATTTGGGTGGTGAAGTGAAGGACGATTTCCTCTTTATGGCATTTTGGGAAAGGAGATGAGTCTAGTCTCTATCCAGCTCCATCCATCTTTCTTGTTATCTCTTTTGTTTTGTCACTGTACAACTTGAGAATAAGTAAACACACGTATTTCCAGCTCTTTTTAAAGGAAACACTTAACTGCTTTTTTTTCATCTTTCCTCTCTCATTGTTGTGCCAGAAGTCAAAACCTGAATGTCAATTGCAACTTTATGATATGCTGGAGATTTTGTATAAGATATGTGTAAAGCAAGGGAAAATCATTTAGAGCAACTTTTTCTGAACAGCTCTGAGCAAGAACTGCATGTGAACAAACTTCAGACATACAGAGAGCCAAGGCCCTTTCCTAGTTAACAGTACTTGACTGACAGTCATGCACTTGAGATTCTCCTTGTTGCTCTCCAATTGGCTAATATTTCCATGACCCTTCTCCAAAGCACTTCAGCTGTGTGTGCCCTGAAATCTATGGAATGGGGAGCTCTGATTCTTATAGTCAATAATATCTCCAGGGACTTGAGCATAAATAATTTACCAGCTTCATGTTCTGAATTGGTCAGTGATACTTATTCACAGTTAAGAGACTCTAATATCTTCCTTATGGTCTTTGAAAGATGTTTCATCAAGCTGTGTTAAAGAACTTCATCAGGTTATTCAGCATTGGCTTCTTCCTACACTCTGAATTGCCTACCATTACCAATTACAGTTACTTTTTTTTAACCTTAGTTACAGGAAATCTCTTCAGACACCAAAGCTATAAGAATTTGCTGACCCTTTGTGATGTACCTTTTATTTTAGTTCACTGTTTTGCGTTACTGAAAGTCTGGTGTGTCATAATGGCAAAGCAGCTGTTTTAAAAACCATCTCATGCTAGATTTTCTGAGGCCTTCTTGATGGAGAGAAACTAAGGACCAGGAAGAGTTCCATTCAGTTTGTGGAATTACTCCCTGGTTAGATGTCTCCCCTTCTTTTCTGTTCTCGGGCCATTTGAGGGTGTGGATGTTTTTGAAATATTACCTATTTTAATACCTTACTTGTGGATCAAAGTTCAATAATGTCTCAAATTTATATATATTTTTTTTAAGCTGAAGCTTCTGAACAGAGCATGTAGATCTCAGCACAATTTTTATATAAGGAATACCTGATTTCCTGGAAGCCCAGGTGCATGTTTTTTTCTTAAAGGTGTCATGAAAGAAATGAGAAAATAATTATTTAATCCATTTAAACTGAGTTTTGTTTAATGAATGAAGGTTGATGAAAGAATGTGTTGCAATACAGTAATTTTTGATTACTCACCATAACTTGCTATTGACTAAAACCAATTAAAAAATTCCTTTTTAGCTTGATAAACTTGAGGGAGATTTTTCTTTGACTGGGCTCACCTTATTTTTGAGTTTATACATGTGCAGTGTCGTATAGCAGTGGTTGTGTGCATACTGGGGCAGCTGATCGGTGGTGAGGTGATCCCTCCTGTGATGTTGGAGAGATGCAGAAGGGCTGCAGTGGAAATGCCATTTTTATGTCAGGGAATTAGGAGGGTGGGTGAATGTGGAGAAAAGAAGCTAGTTCTGGCCCTGCAATTGAAATGTCCATTTGTGGTCTGTGTATGAGGTATTTTCCAAATTGTCCAGAGCTGTAAAACTGAGGAACACACACACTCTTGTGAAGGTTGCATATTTAATCAGTAGGAGAGGTCTGTGAAATGGCATTTGTGCCTGCATGCCAAACCACTTCTTGTTTGAGGAATGTTCCCTGATTTTCTGTGTGGGAATGGAGCTCAGAGTTGCTCTAGGCTGGGCTCTAAATTTATCTGCTAGACCACCTTGTGTGGTACAGCAGTATCTTGTCAGATAGTGCAAACTAAACAAGATTGGGCTCGATTAGCCCAGGGAAGGGAAGCCCTTAGGGAAAGCCAGGGCTTTCTGAAGGAAGCTGCCCTAGTGATTAGGTGGGTGAGCTCTTCTCTTAGAGGTCTGTTTAGGTGGGCATTGGAGGACAGCTTTCTTTTCAAGGGCTGTCTTTTAAGCCATATTCTGAGTAATCGCTTTTAGAATATGTCAGTCTTCAAAAAAGCTATCAAAAACCCATGGGTTTTTTGATTAAATACCCTGAGCAAATACATAAATCATACCTACTTAAACACTTTCCATACAGTCAGTTTTAATTTCCTGAGTCTCCCATTTCATCCCCCGTGTGTGCTACTCCACTCCATTGCATACACTCTACTAGCTGAAGTGTTGCATCTTCTAGTAGCAGATGAAATTTTTCCATTCCTTCTGAAATAATAATATATTTGGAGATACTGTAGAGTGGAAGAAGTAAATGTAATGAAGACACAGTTTTGCAATTGAGTAGGTTTATCTTACTGATGAGAACTTTTAGAATACTGCCAGATTAATGTTTCTTCACTAGTCAAGATATACTGTTTTCTGGCCTTAGATTTTTATTTTTTCTTAGAAGATGAACAGTTTTGAGAAAAAAACCAAAAACAAATGATAACATATTATTTTTGGTAAAATAGCTTGCAATTTTAAATATGTTTCTGAAGGTAGTGAGGGATTATTGTAGCATAAAGCATCTCATTAAAAAGATTTTCCACAAATACGCTGCCAGCTTTACTGTTGCTATTGGCTGTACCAGCAGCAGCACAGTAATGCAGCAAGCATCACGAGAATGATGGTAACCTGGGTTTCTCACTGGAAATAGATTTGGTGGTTTCATTCCATTTCATAGGCAGCAAATTTGAAAAAATAGTATTGAATATGGTTGATGTGATTGAATTTTTAAGACACCCTTGTAAGTCACAGAATTGTAAAGAAATGAGAAAATCCCTTAATTGCAACAAGTTCCCCAATGCATAAAAGGACTGTCTGGCAGAGAAAATTGGCAGTGTGCTGGTGATCAGATGTAACAGCTGGAACACTTCTATTCAAAGTACTCCAGGAGTAATAAACCTAATAATTTATCCACAAACTGCTGTGATAGCTGTAATTCTGCTTTGTTAAAAATTCTCTTTTCTCTATACTTAAATATGTTATGTATATTTCTATTTTGGCCTAACATTCTTACAAATATGAAAGAGGTTAATGCTATTTTTGATACACGTCAAAAGTTTTTTGTGTCAAAATATTTTCTCCAAAGTTTAGGATAATTAGTGTATTTTTATGATACTGAGAATTCCTTTATGAATTGCTGTTGGTTGCTAGTTCATATCCAAGTAAATTTTCTGTCTTTCAATCACTTACTATGTTGCTTTGTATGGTACATCTTGGAAAAGGTAAGTGTGATGACACTTCACTGATTATGTAAATGCAATGACTGTAAATTTTGGTTTTCTTCTCTTGATCTTTTTTTAGAGGTGACATCTACAAAGTATTGCTTACATTTTTCTATGTGTATTCAGTATGTAAACCAAATCTGCTGGTAAAGAGCAGGACTCATTACTGAGTTGTATAGAAATTGATTTCTTTTTCTGTGGATCTCTTATGAAAAAAAAAATCTAAGCTGCTCCTTTTTTAGACCTCTCAGGGAAATAGTTTTAAATGTAAATGGTTGATCTTGAAGTGCATTATAAGTCAGTATTGTTCAACATGGCAGTTCATTGATGGTAATATTTAATTATGTCCATGCTGTCAACCTCTGCAGTCCTTATTGCTTTGTTGTAGATCAGATACAAAGTATGAAGTTTTCAAAGCTGTAGAGATGAAAGAGTAAACATATTCAAACAGTTCATTCAAATATGCTTAAGGAAAAAAAAGAGATACTACTAGAGCATGTGAAGAAGCTATGAAAACCTGAAAGCATTTTTTCTTTTGATTACAGTAGCAGCCTTAGAGTTCTATCACAGATTAATCTTTATTTAAAATGGAAGAATGCCAGAGAAAGTGTATGATCAAGTAGTTTATTAAATAAAGTTCAAGCCCGTAAATCTGTGTTTATTTACCATTATTAGATACGTGAACAAAACCATGATTTTTTTATGAGTAAGTGCATGTGAAATTGAAAAAACTATGGTACAAGGCTTGATTTTTTTGTGTTTTGTTTTTTGTTATAGACAATTGGCTCCAAATTGATTTAGCTTGTTCCTATATTCATTCCAGGACATAACCTTTTGGCTACTTTTGGACAAAGGTGCTGGACTACAGAGACTTTTGCTCTGACTCAGGAAAGATATTCTTACACCATTTATCTTGTTTGGGATAAGAAAGTGGAGTGATTCAGATCTTCAACCAAACCCCCACGAGTTATTCGTGTTAGATTTTTTTTTCCTATATAGGCTGTTTATTTTTGATGTTAGGTTGTTCCTAATAGTTAGAACAAACTATTTATCACAAAACAGCTAAAGGTCCATTTAGAAATCAATAAGTGTGCTGGTTTTGTTCTTTTCCACAACCACAGAATCACTTCCACAACCATGAAATTTGCTGACTTAGTAAACAACTAAAAATGAAATATTAGATGACAATTATAGTCTTGATGGTATTACAGTTATGCTGTAAATATATAACCACCTCCACCTTTGACAGACATCAGGAGGGGGATGCACTTCTGTCCTCCCTCCTGTTGTTTCTTTCCTTTCTTTTGCATAGAGAGTCAAATGAGTTTCTTTTTACCCTGTAATGCTGTTGGCACCCTAGATTTGCAAAGCTTCCTCGTTTTTCTCCTGGCAGTGATAGCTTCTGTTTCTGTGCCACTGAACCTGTGCTGTGGGTTTCAGAAATGGAAGAAGCTGGGAAGCAAATTATTTGGACAGTAGGAAAAGCAAAGATTGCTACCCCAAGCCATGCTTTTCTTCAGGAGTAATGTTAGCTCTTTATCCCTCTCCAGCCTTTCTGACTGAATGCTGTGTTTCTGTGAAGTTATGTGGCAGAGCTACCTCGTTAGAAAACTCCAAAGAGAGTTTATTGCTGTGGAGAATCTTTATTTTTGGGTGGCCTAATATGTCTGCCTAATACAATGATAAACGGAAGTTCTGTGGTACTCCAGAAAAGTAAATTGAGTTTTAGTATCAGGAAAATATTAAGATATATTATGCAGCAGAATATTAATTCCCAGTGCCACACCCTGGGCAAAAAGAAATTGGAGAGGAATGCTGCTTTGGCAGGGAAAACTGTTCATATTATTTATTAGCTGAGTTTAATTGGAACATCCCTGTATGCATTATTACTTATAGTAGAGAAACTGGAGAACTCTCATCAAGTAGCATCAAAAAGAATTTTTTTTAAGTGATAAGCATCTGTGTGCTGAGTCTGATTAAGGGCTATGAAGCATACAAGTAAATAAATAAATGTTTCACTATGTGATTTATTTTTGAAAACATTTAGCATTGAAAGCTGTGACCTGGTGTACATATCTTATCTTGATTTCTAATTTTTATTTGGGAAAATAAATTAATGACTATTTTTTAGGATACTTGTGGTTGTAAATTCTGTCCAAAACAGGATCTGAACATTCACTACTTACTGCCCATTATCAGGCAGCTGCTTTTGGCCGGCTTTCATCTCCTCTTTCCCTCTCTCACTCCTTTTTTATTTTTTATAAAGTAATAAAGTAGAAAGTGACAGAGGGATCAGCTTAAAGTAACAAACATATTGGCTTTGATTTTGTATGTGATACTGCAAATGCAACTTCCATTTCACATTACTGTCAACAGAAATCACATTAGTGCGGAAGCAGCAGCCCTTGCTCTGGGATTTCCCTGACTGGTGTTTGGGGATGTTGTGTAAGGGAGGACGCCCTTCTCAACCAAAGGGTCACTTTGCTGCTGAGTTCTCTTTATTTTTAGTAATAACATCCAATACAATTGAAAGTGGGGTCAAGGTGAGGCTAGGACACTTTGAAGAAGAGGACTAGGGAGAAACAACAAACAGATGTTCTTTGATGATAACTGTTGAAGAGAGAGGATTTGGCTGAGAGATCTGTAGCTTTCACTTGTTGAGAGCCTTTAACTTGAGCCAGTGGTGCTGTTTTTCACCCCCCAGAGTAGCAGTGTACCTGCTGTTGCTATCAAGCCACTTGCCAACAGTGGCATCTGTTCAGTGTAGACATCAAGAATTTGAATGTCAATATCTTTTCCTTGAAATAAATGGGAAAGTATTTGTCACTCAGCAGCAATCATTCTTCAAATAAAAGGTTAGCCAGACAGAGCCCTTAATCAAAGAGTCGGTCTTTTCTGTCAGCAGTGCCTTTTAAATAGCAATGATGAAGGCTGGCTGTCAGTGAATGACTTGATGAGCTAGGTGATTGATCTGCATAAATCATTTTCTTTTAACATCGTCAGTGAAAAGTAAATTGGTGGGATTTTGGGGGGTATTAGCTATATTGACATTAATATATAATATTTTAGCTGTGTTCTTAGTCTCAGAGTTTCCATTAAAAAGTGAAAATTACATAGGATCTTAGCCTATATTATCCTAATGATGAAGTATTATTGTTATTGCAATTACCATGCAAATTAAATTCAAAAGTTGAACATGTAACAGATTTTATGAGCTGCAAGAGAAATACTGTTAGTAAAGGAATTAGGAGGAAGCTGTATCATTTAGTAAAATTTGCAAAAGCTTCTGATTTGAAAGGCAAAAATGAGCAGTGTGGTTTAGAAGTATAAGCTTGAGATCTTAATTACGTTATCTGCTTCAAAAATAACAATAGATGCAATTTCCCAAATACTGGAAAATCTTATATATTGAGAGCTTTATTGTCACAGTAAAGTGCATTCTCTGTCAGCTTCTCTGCCTTAATTTCACTGCTTTTGATGTAGCAGTTTTTTGGGTTTCCTTTTGTTCCAAGGAGTGTCTGGGGCATACATTACTGACAATTGTGGTGCTGCCCAGCACGTGCTGCTCCTATTAATAGCAGCAGAAGTTTGGCGCCTGTCACTGCCTCTCGTTTGAACTGAAACTGTGGAGTGAGGGGACTTTAAAAGATGCAAATCATACCTGGCTGCTTTGCTTGTTTTAGAAATCTCTTCCTAAATACCAGTTTTGGTTAGTGAGAAATAGTTGCTTTTGAGGCTGGGCAATACTGGTTGCTCTAGACACAGTCCAAGCCATCACTTAGTTGCTCTTTTCCCCCGTCTTCAGATTTAGTTTTTATTTTTGGAGTGGATGTTTAAAAACCTGTGAAGTAACACTCACATGCACACCTCTCCACCTTGCCTGTCCCCAAAGGCCCAGGATGATCAGCTGGATGACATTCCCTGTGTGTGAAGACTTATTTAAGATTTACATAGACACTCTGCAAAAAAGACCTGTTTCAGAGAAATCTGTATTTGTGGGGCTCATGGATGATTTCTCAGCTTTTCAATCAGTTTTTGTAAAAAGATTTATTTATAGTATGTGAATTGCTGCTGTCACCCTCCAACATCATTGTACAGGACCTGAGCCAGCCGGACTGAGAGTTACAATAAACATGAAAGAAGGTTATCTCGTTCCTCTTCTCCCCTTCCTCACCCATTTAAAAACATAATTTTATTGATTAAATGTCAAAGTGTTTGAAAATGTACTTTATTAGTATATCAAATTGTGTAAAAGGACCTGTTTTGAATTGCAACATTTATATTTTTTGGAGGTATTTCCTAGCTAGCATTCTTGCATAACTAAATATACATCTCTATGTGGGAATGGAGTTGGAATGCTGGAGTGGATATGAGAGAGCAAATACAGGATTTGCCAGTGTGAACTTGGCTGAAGAGAATCAATTCTGTGATGTTGCTTCATTTATAGGTTTTTTTGTTGTGTGGTTTTATTTTGTTTTCCCCCAGAACTGATGTATTTAAGATACAGTTCAGAGTGGTTGTCACTGAAGAGTTCTGAATAAGTAGCTGCAAAATGGCTTTTGAAATTTGTTTTTCTCATGTTGCTCTTAATTTAATTTTTTGAGGTCTCTTAGCATGTGTGACAAAAGCTTGATCTTGTTGATCATGTCCGTAAGTTTTCTGTCCTCTTACTGTGTGTGGTATTACAAGTCAGAAGCCCCCACTTGGGTTGCAGATTTTGCTGTAGAATAAACTGCTGACCCAAAGGACAGCAACGATCTTGATGTTCTGTGGTTTAGCTTTGTTTGCAAGCCCACAATGGACAGACTTGTGATATACCAAACTTTATCTGAGTTTTCTTTTTCATCTCCAGCAAACAATGTGATAGTTTGCTATTTACTAGATTGCCAAAGTCCTTAAATTCCATAGCCTTTGTTTATACTCTATCAGTTCTTTGTCCCTTTGGCTAATAGCTTGGCAGTATCCTGCTAAGTTTTGCTCAAGCTTTTAATCCTGTCACCTCTCTCTTACAAGTTACTTATTGAACCTTTGATTGTATGCCTTTATCTAAAATCAATGAGCTCCATGACAAGAGGTAAAATTTAGGGCTTCTTGTTATCAATCCCAGTTTTTCCACAGCTTCTTTTTTTCCACTCTTGCTCCTGCAAGTCTTTCTCTGATTTATTTGAGAAAGAAAGACAGTGGTAAATATAATTTCTTGATTCCATTACTCTCTTCAACTTCTTTGTTCAGTGTTGCTGTGGAATTTATGCAGTATTCCCTACCTCTATAACAAGTTTACTGTTATTCTTTGTGGGTATATTACCATTAGATATTACATTTTTTTAACCACTTGAAGAAGCGAAATTGCTGAATAATCTCTCTCTTAGAACCAGAGAACTTCAAGGACAAAAAATTCCAGATGAATGGAGACGGTGAGGTGTTTGGGAGGAGAGCATTGTGCAGCAATGGCCAGGATGCAGGAATATCTCCAGGGAGAATGGAGGTGTGGGTTTGAGAAACATTCAGAGCAGTAGCTCAGGGTGCAGCTGCAGACTTGTGAGAGCTTTGTGAGCTGCCAACCCTTTGCATAATGAAGAGCTCAGGGGGCTGTGTCCCAGGCAGGGGATGGTCACTCAGGGATTTGGGAGCAAGGGTGACACTTTCCTGCTCTTGCTCTGTGAGGTAGTTGGGGGCACCAGTTAGAGCTATTTCTGTCTTATTGCACCCTGAATAAATTACTTTATGGACTAGAATTCTGAGATTGTGCAAAGGGAAACCCGGGGTTGATCTGGTGAGGAAACCTGGTCTGATTGTGTGTGGGATGTGTAGGGAGTCAGGCGGGGACCTGTCAGCTTGTTAGAGCCACCCCTGCCTTCTTAAAGGTCAGAGAAGTTCCTTTAGCATTGTGGTCCTCCTCTGGTGAAATCTGTGTCTCTAGTAGAGTCTTTTTAAAGTTACTGCACTAAAGAGATACTTCACACCTAATGTAAGTGCATAAACTGCTTTTGGTGGATGTGAAACATATCAGTGTCTTCTAAAGGTTTTCAGTTTCATCACTAGCATATTTGATACTGTCTTCATATAAATGTCTGTATTGCAATAACTTGATTTTTGAAAAGAAACTTACCTCTGTCTTCATGGCATTGTGTTTTATATATATTTAGCATGAAAAACAGCTGCTAACTTTAAACAGTGATAACTTTGTGCAGCACAGTGCAATTCTTTCTTAGGATCTTTAAGTTTATATTTCTTGCTGGTTTAGACCATGACTGCATGCCAGTGTAAGCATCTGTGTACTGTAAGGCAAAACTTGGGTAGGGTATGTTTTATATTGTATAGTATGGTTCATGTTAAAGCAGTATTTTAATATTTTTAAGCAATATTCAATTAATTGATCCCTGAATTGTGATAGATGAAGTGGGGGGAATTTGCTTACCCCATAGCTTCTCTGGATCTGTTTTTAAGACAGTAACTGTAGGAACTGTTGGGACATCTTTCTGTGTGCACATCATGATCTCAAACCAGTTTTTCCTTTATAAATTGAACAGCATATAATTATTGCAATTTTTATAGAAGCAAACCTGTTCATTATTTAAATATTGTAGTTCATGCAATAATGAGTTTGAATGCTTATTTTTTTGAACATATGAATTATAAGCAATAAATTGTAATATGTCATCAAATTTCTGTTCAGCAATGACCCCCTGATTTTAAGGGAGTTTTGGCCTAACAGTCTGGTCAGGTCAGTCAGTAATTCATCATGTGGCTTCTTATAAACTATTTAAAAGCGTGTTGAAAACTAACTGATAAGCTTGCTATTATTTAGCCTAGCAAAGGTTGAGTGTGTATTTGCAGGAAGTTGGCAAAGTCCTCTTAAAAGATCATTTCCTACCACAAAAACCTAAAGGGTTGCACAGATGTGTAGTTAAGTATTCATTATGAACATGCAAATAATGCTTTCCCAAAGGAACGTTCTTTGATTTTTGAAACTGCTGTTGCTTTTTTTTTTTTGGTAGCTGTCATGAAACATGCCTTTGCAGTGTTAAAGTGTCTTTCAGCAGAGCTCTCACAGAGCAGCAGAGGAGACCATAGGAACAGGCAGATTTCTGTTTTGTGTAGACATGACTTTAGGTTTTAGACAAAATTATGAACACCTGAGAAATTAAATGAAGCTAGGGGGTATTTATTTTATTTGGTTTCAAGATGGCTGAAACGCTGAGTTATCTGCTTGTTTGTACTATGTCGTTAATTTTGATTTCTACTGACATAAAAAGGTATGAGAAACAAAAATTAACAGGAACAGTAATAAAGAGCACTGGATTCACAGGCTTGTTGTACCAAGACTTGGCACTGGACTCTAATTAATCTTAACAATGGGAGAAAATTCTATTGGAAGGTTATTTTGAGAAGAAAAAATGCTACCTCTAGGTAATGGATCCCAAGTTACAAAGTTGGTTTTATTTGATTCTATTTTATTTTTAGAGGGCAGGGAGGAAGAGGTTGTATTGTTTTCTGAGTTGTAGGTCTACCACTGCAAATTGCTGAATTTTCTCCAATTAAAGTTCTGCAAAAAATTACAAAGAAGGCCAAGTGTTAGACTGGTTGAGGGAAAGGTAGAGGAAATTCATAACCAGATTTCCTAACAGAAATATTGCACCCCTATAACTATTCCCTAAATTCTCATAGCTTTTAGTGCCTTCCTGACAGTGTAGCTTCTGCAGCAGGTGCTCTTTGAAATTCTTTGATCTACACCCTTGTTCATTGTCGAGTGTATTAAGCATTGGTTACTGCTTTTCCACACCCTTGGCAGCTGAATTTGTTTTGTTAAAAACACATCTGTGTTCATAATTATAAAAATACTGCTTGAAAACTTTAGATGTAACCATTTAGAGAGAAAAAAAAAATATGAGTGGTTTTAAAAACCATGAGAATGAATTACATGCCATACACTGTTCTGGGAGAGTATTTAAAAAGCATAAATCATTCTTCCTACATGATGCAGCTGTAGTATTTTTTAAAAATTTGCTTGGTTTTGGATTGAATTTTCTCTCCTTTCTTGGAACACTTGCACAAAGATTTGAACAAGATTACTCATATTGTTAGAATATCTGGAATTTCCAGTTATTTTGTCCTTCTAGTCTGTTAGTGGTTTTAGAAGACACATGAAAATGTCTAAAAACCCAGGGATTCCTTAGCTGCATTTCTGTAAGATCTGTGGCTGTGTGTTGCAGAAATTATTTTTGTCTTGGTCAAAATTTATAAAAGCGTGTGAGGGAAGTGTTTATAAATCATCCACATTAAGGAGAAAGCTTATATTTTTACATTTCATGACAGATATTTCCCTGAGATTACCTTCTCTTTGAAGCATAAGGGTTCCTTTTTGATTCCTAGGGGGGTTGCATGGCTAGTCTAATGTAACAAGGAAGGCCTGAGAGCTTGCTAGAATGAAGTAAATAAGACAGTCAAAGGGTTTATGCTTAAAATCACATTTTCAACAGATGAGAGGTGGTCATATTTTGTCTCTGACAGGATTTCTTGAATACTGATGATGTAAAAGAGCAATTCTAACTATTTTTTCCTGTGTTTTTGAAGTGCTATTGCAGCTGTTGGTGATATTCTCTTCCCTACTAGCACCTCGTGATGAGAACTTCATTTCACATTGAACTTGTTTCTCACATAGCAATATAGCAATTTCTTGGGAGGAGGGGGGGAGAGAGGAAAAAAGACTTAAGATTCATATTGTGGTTTCTTATTTTGTGTATTTCTAGTTCAGATAATGAATGAAACATACTGATAACAAAGAACACTTATGGAAAGGTGAGTGTAAAAATGGCAGCTTCTTATTCAGCAGATCTGTTCTCCCTTTGAGTCAGGAACATGCTCTCTTCTGGCTCTAGTGGGGAGATAATGTGGTTGCTCCCAAGTCCAAGTTATGTGGAGCTCAGAAGCACAGAAGAGCATGGGCTGGATTCTAACCTAAATTATGAGAGTTTTTGTACTTCAGCTTCTGGGAGCAGAATTGAGCTTGACTTTCACATCCTGAGATGACTTTGTATAGCTATCAATTACTGAAGAAACTGAGCTGGCAATTAGTGAAGCAATGAGAGGCATGGAATTCCACAGGACCTAGCAATTGCTTTTCAGGGGACATTTATACTTTCATAGAAACATTGCTTGAGGTAAAAAAGGCATTGAATGTCCAAAGATTGTTATCATTTAAAGTCTTGGCTTCACAACTGCTAAGCAGCCACCTTTTGAAAGACAGTCTCCTTCAGGGTACCAAGAAAGAGAAAAAAACCAACCCATTTATGTCCATTTTGAAGTTCTTCACCTGCTTGGTTTTGTTCGGTTTCCCCTCTTCTGTCCCAGGAGCACTGTGTTCTTGTTTCTGGTTTCATTTCTAACCATTTCAACTAGCCATGGTACAGAGGCTGTGTTTACTCTGCCACTGCAGTTATAAACCAGGTTTTGTAAAAGATGTGCTAGTTCTCAGAGCAGGCTTTGCATAGGAATCCTTTGTCTCCCCATGCCAACTGAAATGTGTAGTTGAAAGAGTTGAGAGTGAATGAAAATGGCTTCCTGTCACTACCCTTCCAGTATTCGCAAGTGTGCATATATCAGAAAGATATATGCAAGTGGTATTCCAGGATCAGTTTAAGTCTGGTACATTTTTTGGTAGGAACATGTCAAAAAAGTTATGTATTAAAAGGTTCAGCTTTATATCATCCTTGGACTTCAGCTGAAAACTATATGCATAAAGTAATTTTTAAAAAGAAAGCAATACTGTGGCTTTAAAAACTGTTGTGAGGGGAGGGGGCATACTGTACATATAATCCTGTTCATGCATACATACATATTTGATATGGACAGGCAGTCATATTCTCTTCTACACAGATCAATCATTGTCTTTCAATTCCTGTCTTGTCTGGCATCTGCTGACCCATGCTTTAATTCTGTCAGGTCAGAGATATACGGGCCTTTGTAGTGTGCTTGTACTTCATGTCATGTCCCAGCATTGTTGTACATCTTGTTTCAGAGATATTTTGCTGTAATGTTCTGTGACCTTTTCCATTGAGTGAGGCAGTTGGAGAGCCACTCAGTGAAGGAAAATTGAGCTGTTTTATTCCTCCCTGAGGAGCCTCGTGTTTCCTTTCCACCATTCATTTGAAAGCTATCATTTTCTTGATTTTATAGCTGAAAAAACACCATTGATTCACTGGATGCTAGATGCTAAGAGTCCTCCTATTGACATGCCTATTGACAGTTTTCAGTATATTCTGTGTCTAATTATCACTCTTGGCTAAATGATACACCTTGTGGACTTGAGAGATGGAGTCAATAGCGCTCACTGTATTGTTCTAGCAGCCCCTATTGAGGCTGGTGTCAAAGCACTGTGATTTATGCAATCAGAAAGAAAATTTCTGTTGGTGTACTGCATAATTAAACAAAGTACAGAGTGACTGGTGACAAAACCAGCTCTGCCAAAGTCATCAGCAAATGAGAAAAGATCTCTTCAGTAAATGGCTGAGACATTGAAGAATCTCTTTTGGCATCTTGTGTTTTTCAATTTTCAAGTGTTCGATTTTTGCTGGAGAGGCTTTTTTTTTCCCCCTCTGCTTTCCATCTCTTCCATTAGATAGTATTAAAAACTTAGCATATTAATTCATGTCTATGTTAGTAAAGTTATGGTGTTAGTGCTGTTATAGATGGGAGTACTGGTACATTTTACATGATTACTTTTAAATAAAGAATCTAATTATGTGGTTTGCACACTGAGTCAGGAAGTAAAGTGGCTGCTCTTGGGTTTTGGAAAGTCAAATTGTTACCATTTCAGGTGCATCCAATTGTTGGTCATAAATGTTCATAAATGCTGGTTTTATTTAATGTGATTTAATGTTTTGATTTGCTCTTAAGTGTTAGATGTACAGAGAGAATGTAAAACAGGAATATATGGAGTGATGCTCCCTTTGCATAGGTTCAGGTTGGCTTAAAATCTAGATGAGTGTATTCAAATATGTGTTCAGTGTATCAGTACATCAGTAAATCGTAAAAACAGATTTTTTTTCAGAAATGGTATCAGATAATATGGCTCAACATTGAGATGCTTAGAATTTGAGTATATCTAGTTGTTCTTTGGTTTGATTTCTTGGTTTGCTGGAGGGTTTTTTAGGGTGTTTTGGCAGAAATAGGAATTTTGTGAAGGTACCTATAGCAGAGCTTTATGTGTCTGATATTTGATTTATTTTTTTGTTAGTGGATAGCCAAACTCTCTCCAGAAGAGAGTTGTTTGTACATTTTTAGTCATTACTAACCAATTTCTTGTGATACTTTTGAGACTCTGAAGCTTTCCTGTTGAGTATGAAAAACAGTGTATTTCGTGTTTCTTTCCTCATCACTATTGTACTCTCCACTAGTATTTATTGTGGAAGAAGGAAATTGAAGGCTGGTATGTGACTGCAGCAAGAAATCAATCACAAGACATGTCTGGAACCATCCAGACATGAGTTCTAGGGCTGATTTTCTCCTCCTTCCCTGGAGTACAGTTGCTCCCCATCGCCAAGGAATAGGTGAATAAGTGAGGGGGTGAGGAAGTTGAAGTAGTGTTAGTTTAATGTATGCTTTTAAATTCTTTCTCTTTTCACTTTCATCACTTTTATCATGGTAATAGACTTGAATGAAATATGTCAACAGAGTGTCTAGAAATGTCTAAAGTTATTAAAAACACAAGTATAAAGATGTTCAATTACCAACTCTGAAGAGAAGTATGGACAGAAGACCTAAGGGCCGTTGCTTTTGTTTTCCTTTTTCTCTCAAACACGTGAACTCATACTAAATTATGTAGTGCCAGATCAAGCTGCTGCTTGATTGCTTATGTTATCAGTGTATTTTTAACAAGATTGAAGTGAGTATTTACACTAAAACCACCTTTCACTGCTACAACTATCGTTTTTATTAATGCATACAGATACATTCTGGAATAGATTCATATCACTTTTGAAACCTTTGCAATATCTATTCTTTCTCAGCAGATCTGCATACAGATAAGTTCAAACACAGATCTGCTTGACAGCTGCTGTCCACTGACTTTTGCCTTCTTTCCTACCTATTGATGTTTGTCTCTTGTATCATAAAGTAAATATTAACTATATTTTGTCACCTTTAAAATGGGATGCCCAGACAGACCAATACAAAATTGTGGCTGCATTCTAGTTTTCACTGTGAGTATTAATGCCATGCAGAAATTATACTGTTTCTGTAGTTCTCATTTCTCTTGTAATCTGTGAGTTTTTTATTTAATTTAATTTATTTTTTTTTTATATATCCAATTCACAACTTCAAGCTGAAGAATCCTGCAGCTGTCGTTATTATACAAACAAGCTTGTGGAAAAACAGTGCAAGGCTGAACTAGCAGCAAGCATATGGAGTGTTCGTTTTGGAGTGGTAGAAGGGAAAGAATGCAAGGCTGCATTTTCCCTCTGGGATTGTCAAGAAAGGTAGAGCCCTCTGAGAGAGAATCCAAAAGCACAGCAGATCAAAGTGTGTTTGTGACTGGAATGCCCTAGGGTTAGTGCAGTGTGAGGTGTAGCTTGGCAAATCACCATGCTTACAAACAAAAGAGTGTACTATATTCAAATCTTCCTCCAAGCGTTTCAGCATTTCAAAATGACAAATTATTGTTTTTGTTATTTCTGCATTTGGAATTGTTTATGCATTTCAAATGATCTGTAAAGTGAATTGTGTGCACTCAACAAACTTCTTCTTTAAAGTAGGCGGGTTGGAAAAAGTGATGCAGTCACATTAAATGCCAACTACCCTGTTCTTCATTCGGTTAGACAAACAGTAGCCTAAAAAATGGCAGTGGATTAAATTGATATAATGACAAGAATTCTCATAGTATACTGTAGATGGGAAGAGGAATTATGCAGTGTCTTTGAACTCGTGTAATGCACTTTGATCTGCTAGACTTGAAAAATCTAATATACCTGTATTTGTGATGATTCCAAACAGGCTCACAATATGGTAAATGCAGTTTTTACAACATGCTGTTTAATTTTAAAGACTGATCTATTTCATCTAGGCAACATTTCATAAAAATAAGCATAAAAACATGTTTGTTTGTTTGAATTAAACCTCTACTGAAGATTTCACAACAATGTCTCATTGCTAATATGTGTATTGAACAGAAAGATTAATGGAATATGTGATTACTTGAGGGTTTTAAATTATTCATTTGATGAAGCCATGTTCTTTTATAAAGAGGAAAACTTAGTTTTTCTATATTTAAAAAGCATTCAGATTTTTAAAACTAGCAATTTCAAGGTTGTGTTTTTGGCACAAGGGAATCATATTGGAAACTAGAACTATAAAGATAAAATTCTCAATGGCTTAAATATAGGGACTTAGTTGTCTAAGCATGCTGATGAATTAATGAGATTTTGCTAATTTTTTTTCGGAGTCAGTTAATCTGCAGTTTTTGAGAGGTCTTTCTCTCCTGAAATATTCCAAAACACATTATTATTAGGATTGAATTGTAATACTTCAGTATTTGCTGGTGCTTAATTTCACAAGTGGTTTCACTTGAAATCAGCAGATCCTAAATGGAGAGTAAGATATTACTGCTTGAGGTTGTTCACATTATAGTCACAATTCAGCCCATAAAGTTAGTCATGGCTTTAAGACCCTGACCCTCCCTCCCTGCTTTTTTTTTTTTTTTCCTTTATTTTTTTAGGACTATTGTTGTTTCTGATTAGACCAGCTACAAGTCTTTTTATTAAGGGTTTTAAAATATATTATCAGGCCCTGTTCATATTGTTGATGATACCTAGATTGATAAAATAAATGTAGCATAGAACATCACTTTTCATTTGCTCTAAAGTTAAAGGAAGAGTATTAATGGATAGAGAATGTGTTTTGTGGTAATTCTTTACTACAGTTAGTAACTGTATTCATTTTAACAAGTTTTATGATAATATTTGAAGTTAACCATTAAAACAGGAAACAGTAAGGGAGATAAATGTCAGGAGTTATTATCTGAAGCAAAATCTTACTCTGTTCTTGTTTTGTGCAGCAGACAGCGTGTGACCTCCGTACTTGAAGCTTATAGCCACTTTCAGTGGCATTTTTGCCACTTTTGAAAGTCCGTCTGAGTAGAGCAGTAGTGGCAGTGTGGCCTCATTTGATGTCTTTTGGAGTAAATGAACTCTGGAAGTTGTGGAAGGAAGGAATGAAGCTCATGAATTAATAATTATCTTAATTAGTTTTACTTTGATTATGACATATGAACAATCAAGTGTATTCTATCAGTGATACAAATATTGTTTGTGAAATCACCGCCTTTTCCATTCTTGAGGCAGATGGTAAATCATACTATTGAAATTTAATCTATCAGAACCACTGTAACTACTAGGAGTGCCTAGTGTTTTCCTTATGTCTGTGAGATACCTCTCACTGTCCTTGTGAGAAGGCAGCCAGCAGAGAAATGAAGAGAATTGTCCCTTTCCAACTAGCTTTCAAACACAAAAACTACTTAAATTTCCAGACCCAGTTTGCTTGTGTGGAGGTTTTTTGTTGGGTTTTGTTTGGGTTTTTTTTCATCCCCGTGTAAATGTATTTATACACATTGACAATATACCTCTTGATCTTTTATATATCTATATATCATATATAATATAGCATATATCTATGTATCAGTATAACTTGGAGCCTTCCCTTTTCCAAGCTGAGCAGTCCCAGCTGTGTCTCTTCTTACATGACAGTCACTTCTGTTCCTGCATCATCTCTGTGGCCCTTCCCTGGCTGTGCTCTGGTGTGTTCATGTCCCCCAGCACTCTGGATGTGGCCTCAGCTCTGCTGGAGGCTCACTCCACCCCCCTGCTCTCGGCCTGCTGATACCCCCAGGGCTCTGTAAGCCTCTGCTGCAAGGACACACTGCTGGCCCCTGTTTGGCTCGGGGTCCATGGGGTGACCAGGTCCTGCCCTGCAGAGCTGCTTTCCAACTGGTCTGCTCTTCAGCATACAGAGCCAATTTTGCACTGGTAATGCCTGTTTTTGAGGGAGACCTTTTGTAGTTTTGGTGTGATGAGGATTGGCTCAGTTGAATTCTAGAACTAAAGGAGTAGTGGTTTCAGTTATGACATTCACTTCATGGTTAACTTAATACAGACCAAAGTCATCACTTGCCAGTGATGAAGCTGGATTAAGGTGTCCAGTTCCATCTCCAGTCCTTGTTGCAGTTATGTCATTCTGATTTGTAGTTTATTCTCTCTCAGTATATACATATGTCTTTTTTTTTTAAGCCAGTTTGTTTTACTGATCCATTTTAGATCATGATTTTGCAAAAAAAAGAAAAGGAAAAAAGAATCATCAGTTGCTGCAACAGAGAAGTCTGACCTGTGGCAAGACACTGAACAGCTGGGGGGTAGGAAAGTGGGAAATGCTGTCATAAAATCTAATCCTGAATCCATCCTTTCATCTTTTCTCCGTGCCATTTAAGTTGTCCAACAGCATGTTGGTCATTCAGTTTCATCATTACTTGCATAATGTTAGCAAGGGATTGCTTGTGCTATGGATACTGGGGACTCTTGTGAACTGTGACATTTAAGGGATGCCTTGTGAAAGAACTCGGAACCACATTGTGTAAGGAAATTTTTATTAAGACTGGATCATTTTCTTACTTGATTTACTCAGTCAATCTTGAGACCTTGTATTATTTCCAATAGTGAAAATATATACATGTATGTAAATTTGATGTAGTAGGTCCTATTTGTGCATCTGTGGAAAGAAAGAATAATTCTTGCCCCATTTGGCACCCACTTTGAGATGCAGGGGAATGGGTAGGGAATGAAGGATTTAAGCACACAGACAAGCCCAATCTTTGTATTGCTGAGAGTTACTGCTTTGGCAAAAGTGAGAGAAATAAATTTGTTGTTGGCAGTGCCCTGAAATGACTGCAAATGTTTGATTTCCTCAGCATTATCTAAGGTCAGTAAAGTCAGAGTCACAGCTTTCATGTTGTAGGGATTCATAATTGTCATGGTTACAGCTGGGATATCTCTGCCATATGTGATTCCACTACAAGTCAGTTAAGGCCTGTGTGCTACTTGGAGTGGGGAAGACCAGCGGGTTGGCCAGGGTTTTATAAACTTTCTTTGTGTGGTGTCTGGCCTGGCCTAGCAGCAGCAACTCAGTGGTGGGTTTGGCTTGTCATCAGGGCAAGCATCCCGGCATATTTAGGTGTACAGTGTACCACCTTTTGCATGGAATCTGGAATATCACAACCCACTTGCCAGTCTTCTGCTCCATTTGCTGCAATTCGGCATGCTCAAGAGAGACCCTGTCGTGTCAGCAATCTGCTGTTTTGTTCTGAGCAAAACTGTTAGCTACTTCAGCTTTAAGTCTTTCTTCTAATATTTCCTTGATTAAATACTGCTGATTCTCACACTTCAGGCTGCAGACAACTTGTTGTCCCTGTGCATCTGGCAACTTGCACCCTCCTGGCTCTATCACTTTGCTGCCTACTGCTTCTACAGATGTCTGGTGCTTTCACTGCAGAAACGAGTCTCGGTGTCTGTAACAGCAGTTGGGAAAGAGGAGGAGCTGCCAGGCTGCTCGCTTGAATTGTTAGGCACTGATATTTTACCAAGCAGAAATGGGGGTAGAAGCTACCAACAGAACACCTAATGGTTGAACAATTCCACAGATTAACTAATCTTTTAAAGTAATAGTGTAGACACTGGTGGAGGGTGTCAGAAACCTTATTTAAAATTGGTTTTGGCCCCACTTCATAAGAGATTTGTTTGTGGTGACCTCCATAAATCCCTTCCAATATCATTCTGTGACTGCTGACAGGGAGTTGAGTCCCAAATATCCTTTCTATGACATAGCTATTATGGAACAAGTCTGGAAGCCGCTAATATTTTTTTATAAAGAAAAGCTCATGAGCAGCAGCTCTTTATTACTCGTTAATTAATAGCTAATTGATAGCTACTGATACTCCTTCCTGCTACCTAAAACAATCCTGGTGTTCAATGGATATGTGTTTAATGAAACTAAGCCATCTGCTGTCTCTTTGGCACTAGATGTTTTTAAAATGTTCTAAATTTAGATTGAAATGTACTTTCAGGTTCACACTAAGGTTTCTGGTAAGGTAGTATGGTAAAGTGTAGTAAAGTAGCAATAGTATTATTTTTTAGCTGTTTCTCTGTTCCTGACTTTTGAATATGATATTTAGAAAAATCATCCTAAACAAAAATCCTCACATTTTGACTAAAGAGGGATTACCAGCTGAGAACACACAGCGTTTTGACAGAACCAGATCAAAATGCTTTGAATTTTGGAAAGTATTTTTTTCCTGCTATTGAGTACTCTGATGAAAGAGGAACTGTTGGCATTTTGAAAGCAATTCTCTGTACATAGTGGGGATTTCCAATTAGAACATTTAAAGACTTGTATGAGATGATGCTTAAAAATGGGACATTACAAAATGAAATTGTCACGGCACTTTCTAATAGAGTTCTGCGAAAAGTCATTGTATGGCAGCACATTTCGTGTGCTTGTCTGAAGTCAGTGATTCTTCTCTCTTTTCAATTACAGCAAACCTTTCATAATTATCTAAAAGTTGCATGTAAAGAGTACTACAGATCATGTAACAGGTATATTACGTGCTGTACGACATGTATGGGGCAAACCTTGCTTGAAATACAAACATTATGAAGAAAAGCCTAAAATAAATATTGAGTAATTGCTGTTCTAAATGGAAATTGTACCAGCTAGGCATATGTCTGAGGGTGAAGAGACACTGTCCTCCCCAGGTGGTGGCACCTGGACAAAGGCAAAAAGTTAAGGAAGTGCCAGAGGATAAATAATGGTTACATAATGACAAATCTAGCTGATTGACTACAGATTATAAGCAAATTTAGCACAGGCAATGCCTGCAAACATGCCTGGACCTTACTTGTTTAATGATTGAAGAAGTAACTGTGGAGATCCTGAAGGGGAAATTCTATCCTAGTCTCTAGGTGATTAGGAAGGATCATGGAGTATCTAATTATGCAGCCCTTACTGACAATATACAATTATTAGGGCAGATCTCCTGGTCTTTAGTGGGATTGTTACTGTGAGTACTCTGACAAACAGTGATTTCAATGATTCATTAAAGTGTCCAGGTATAAACCCGTTTTCTATTATAAACTATATTTCTTAGCTGAAGATAGTTAAAAGCCTTATCATTCATTATAAAAGCAGTATGGATGGTAAGTGTAAATGAGATTTTATAACTAGTTGCCACTCTTTTGCACGCTAAGTTTAATGATCAGAAAAAGAAATATCATTTAAAATATTTACACCAAAGGTTAAAGACATGAAGTACTTTATTATGCAAACAATGACATTTTAACAACAAGATGCATCCTGAAGGGAGCAGTTTTTTACCTTTAGCTTTGTTGGCTGGTCTCTGACAAGTCACCTTTGAGCAAAGAATATTAGATGGTTGATGTACTCAAAGCTAGCTTTTGCTTTCAGATTGGATCTTTAAAAAAGCTTTCTAAATTTATGAATGCATCTTACAAATTACATTCTACAATGGGAGAAGTAAGGAATATCTCTTCATCTTTAACTTACTTTTTCAGTATATGATATTTAACAAAAACAAATGAGTAGTATAAACACAGCTTGGACTGCAAGTCTGTCATAAAACCATATGGCATTGTCAAGTTAAAAAATACTTTTCCCTTAATGGTGCCTTGATTTTCTGTTTGGTTTCTTTAGTAGCAGAAATACGTAATGAAACAGTCTGTCTTAAAAGATCTTTGGCTTCATGTTCTCCTTTTCCTGCGTTTTTCAGAGCTGGTTTTGGCTGGCCTGGGGAAAGCTGGTGTTCTATCAGTTCAATTGTACTAGGGTGACTTGGGCTGCCTGGTTTGTGTTGGAGCATGGGGGGACTCTCCTGTGTGCTCTGTTGGGATGCCCAGCTGGGCTGGCAGAGTTCAGGGAGGAGCAGCTGTTGCCTGTAATCTTTGCCCCAGAAAAGGCAGCTCAGCAGTGTGTGAGCACAGGCTGCTGCATGCCTGTGGTGGCAAGAGCCTTTCTGAGCTGCAGTGACTTGCTAAGAGTTTGTAATGCAAATAAAACACAGTCTCCCAAGGTGAAGAACACCATATAAAGTTAGAGTGGAATTGTTAAAAAAATTGTGGTTTAGTCATGCAAAACAAGTTAGTTGGATGTCTGCGTGGCATGTTATTCTCTCTCCTCTATGTATGTTAGCAGGTTTAGGTTGAGGAGATTCCATCTTAATCTACTGATACTGTGGATTATTGTGCTCACAGGGCTTGGATTGTCTTGATCACTATTTGTGAATTAAGAGAAACACATCTGTTGGTGTTTGCAAAATGTTCTTTGGCAAGTTACATGTCTTAACCCACAGGAGTTTGAAGGAGTAACCCAGCCCTGCCTTGTTTATTTGGGATGTTTTCCTTTTATCTTCTCTGATGTTGTCTGTTTTGTTTTGAATCTGAATACAAAGAAAGGGCTTCTGTCTTTAGTAATCTGACTTTGATCCTGTTGTTGTCTCCTTGTGAAAGAAAGAAGTCTGAACCCATGGGTGTGCTTATAGAATCAGGTCTATCAGTTGGAATCCAGATCTTTGCATTAGAAATTTGCTCCTTTTTCCTCCCACTGTTTATGTGCTTTGCTTCTAGGGCTTTCAGATCCTAATTCTGGTTCTGAGGGCTTGATGTTCTTTCTGATACTTCACAAATCATGCTCAGAAGTTAAAAAGCAAATAAAAAATAAATAGTAATGGACTCTTCCAGAATTAAAGAAAGATCACTTGAAGTCTTGAGAAGCATCTTATCTATCCAGTCATTGCTGGTTTTTCTCATATAGGAAGAAGCTACAAGGCTCTGGGGAGATTCTCCCTGCTATATCAGTGATAATTTGCAACTTGGAACTCAAAAAGAACACTGTTGCTAGTGTGTTATGCTCTGTCTCACCACTGAGCAGGCTGCTAACTACAGGTTGTGTTCATGTGTATATATTGTAAAAGAAAAATACTGTAAAAGCATATGTCTGTAATTTTTGACAGGTTTAAAAACCCCAAAACACTGAGATATTACTCTAGGGATGAGTTGTCTGTTGTGTGTATATATGCTCAGGGCTCTGGTGGTTTCACTGTAGGCCAAGCTCGTTTTATAGGCAGCTCTATGCATATTTCTGTCCACACCTGACAGTTTGTTCATTTTTTAAACTTGTTGAACCATCTTCCTCTGTGCCAGAAGATCTTTCTGACTTTATTCCCCTTTCTTAGCACTCTGGGTGTTCTCTGGACCCTTTTTTCACCTCATACCAAGAGTTGAGTTGTTTGTGCCTCATGTTCCTATGAAGTCTCTCACAAAAGGGACTCTTCCTTTTTCAGTCTCTTGGCAGAAGTTCCAAGAGCAATATTCCCCTTCCCCAGTCTTTGCTGTTGATTTCAACTGTGGCCTCATGTTCTGTTCTGTTTCTGTGCCCTTTTCTCTATCTTACCTTAGCTCAAGGAGCTCCAAAGAGTTTCTCAAGTGTTGGGGCTGACTGAATGAGAGCCAAGAGCAAGTGTTAAAGCCAGAGCAGGGCCTCAAGAAAGAACCTTGTGTTTGTAACATTCCCTAGGGGTAATACTGTCTGTGTGTATGGCTGCTTTTGTATGTGAACCCAAAGTACTTTACAAATAATAATAATGCAGCCATATAACAGCTCTTTGGAGCGGGTGATAGCTGTGTGTCCTCCTTACTTCTTGGGTTTGTAATTTAGTTTTCTAAGCTCACTATAATGTATAAGATTGAAGACTAAATGTGATGCTGTGAGCAAATGAGATGAGTTAATTTTTCTGCCCTGAGAAGTTTGACTAGAATAATGGTTGGGTTCATTGGAAATAAATTACTACAACACATGTAAACAGATTTTGAGTCCGTTACAAACTGAGATGAGAACACCTTCACACTTATTTGTTTAGTGCTCTGCTACACAAAATTTATTTTGAAGGTAGTAAAAAGCATTTCATAAATAGTTGTATTTATATAATTATATTCTTTATTTGTTTTGCTATGAGTGTTCTTACTCTGTAATGAGTGTCTTTTCCAGTCTAGTTTAATGTATTTTTTCAAAGTGTATTGATTTGCATTGACCAGGAAGCAGCTTTGTTATTACAAAATAATGTTCTTGAACAATTGCTGGTACAAATCAGACTTGTGTTACATCTCAGCAGGCAGGAGTAGACCAAGCCTTATATTTAATAAGGGTTTCTGCTTTTTGTCTGAAGTTTCTCAGAAAGAAATAAATGTGTATCTGCTCTGTGTGGTGCTTGAGAAAGTGAGCTAATGCTTATGGAAATCAGTTAACATAGTGAGGGTGCAGAGAACAGATTCTGCACTTTTGTGGAGGTGTCTCTGAGATGTTTGGTTTTACTGAAACTCACCCATGCTTCCCGTCAGGTGCTCACTAAAAGCCCAAAGTCCTCAAATTCTATCTTAGCAAAATGTCCCGATGGAAATGGAGAACATGCAGGGCAGCTGGACATAGAATGCTTTACTTGCTATATGGAATGGATGAATTACAATTTGTGAAAGGGGAAAAAAGTAAACACAGTGTCTAAAGAATGTGTACACCTGGAAGGCAATGTATGAGAAATTGATGATTAGAGATACTTTTGTTATGAGGAAAATCCTTTTGTGCTCAATCCATCTTAAGAGAATGTGTTGTACTTGTGCCATGTATACTCAGAAGATGGATGCAGCATTGTCAAGGTTTAGGTTTCATACCCTAGAAATGATCCTAGAGAAAAGCTGTACAATATAACTCTTCACACAATGCAGCAGTAGCACTAAAAACTGTAAATTCTTGCCAATTCGTTTATTGCAGCAATGAAAATCATTTGCTCTCTGTCCTGGACTAATAAAATAAGAAAGTATTTGAAAGTATAAAATTATAGCAGAAAAAAAAAATTAAATTTAGGTATTCAAGTGAATTTCTCAAATATATTTATACTTTAGCACTTCAAGTGAGTAAAGAGATGGACCAACAATGACAAAACGTCTCTGCTCAGCTTCATTCTTTGGGTGTAATTTTCTTGTTGCCAAATAACAGCATTTCTGGCTGAAGTTCTGAGCACCAGTTACGTTTCTTGCCCAGTTAAGTCAATTACAGGTGTGTGGTCTGTCTGAATTCATCAAGATTACAAAGTGCTGACATGCCCTATTTAAAAGATGTAAACTCAGTTGTGTCTAAAGTGGAGGCTGGTCCTAGCACACGCAATATTTGTTCTTTTTATGTCAACCTTTTATTAGTCAGTGTAAAATATTTATGTGTGTCAGTCTAGATTCATGTGTTGGCATTTTTTTAAAAGAGGGTTATACAATACAATTGGATCAGAATGAAGTTCCTATGAATGCTACTATCAAACACAATGTTTTTGAAGAACTATTTTTTTAAGATGTCAGTGGTGTGAGGATTATGTCTTTTGAGTCTGCTGGAGGGATGTCTAGTATAATTTTTACAAGGGGGTATTACTGTGCTTTCTCAATCTATAAAGTGTTGCATAACTTCAAATTGTTGTGAAATTTGGGTCTAAAACATATTTAAGATTAATTTAGATTAATCATATTGGAAATTTTGTTGAACACATTAAAAATTATTGGTTTCTTTCCACAGAACACATGAAAAGTTACTATGTTTCTCATCTAAGAATATGGCATGGCAATCAATGAAAATATTTTCACATATATAGTTAGAAATATATTTCTATGAACAGATTGTGATTCAAGATTTTTTTCATCTTCCCTTGTCAGGTCCTGGAGGCTGCTAGGGCAATCCTGACAAATGTTGAGCCCAGGCTATGCAAGTCTGGAGTTATGGAAAAGTAGCACTTAAGCTGATAGTTCAATGGTAGGATTATTTTGGTGGATGTTGTTCTATGGCTGTATTTCAACAAGAAAATGGGGAGAATTAACTGCACTTTTATCTTCAACTAACCCAAGCAAAGCCTAGTATTCTTGGGTTTATCTTCCCCTTAGAAACTTCCTGTTGTCTGTGTTTTATTTAGTTGTTAAAATGGATGGAGCAGGTTGACCCCTTGTGGTATTTCACTTGGTTCTGGATATTAGGTGGTCCATGGACAGCAGTACTGATCACAGTAACATCATACTGCTCATCAGCTTTGGCCTTCATTTTGTTATTTTTATTTCCTAGACTAACCTTTAAGTTTTTTTGACTCACAGCAGTCAGATTTCTGTGGTTTTTTTAGCTCTGGTTAGGAAATCTGAGAGAGAGCCCATCTGAAAAAATGGTCACATTCCTTGCATTTTGTCCTAATTTTTATGGAGGAGTTGGGATAAAACCCTTTTGGAAGAGTTGGTGTCCAAATCTTCTCTGTCATATTCTTAGTCTTCTCCTCTGTTTTTTATCTCTGCCCAGAGATTTTGGTTGTCAGCTGGGAGATCTCATTCACTGTTTCACTTACATATCCAGCATTTCTTGTACTTTTGTTGGAGCCCAATACGTCCCAGGGTCAATTATCCCCTGGATTTGTACCCCATCTTGGATGTTTCTAGGGTCTTCATCACTCAACTGGTCCCACATCTTCTCTAGTATTTTGGTCCTTCATCTACATATGTGTCCTCTCATCCCATAGTCTGACTTGGCAGATTATTCTTTAGAGAATTGGGGAATTTCAGAAGCAAACATTATTGTGTTATTGTAGTATTTTGCATATATACTAGGAGACTACATCTAAGTTGAACAGCAAAGTCTTAATTTGACGCTCCCTAAATTTCTTGACAGAAGTCATTTGTAGTTTCAGCATTTCTTTGGGTCAGCAGGGAACTCATGAGCTTAAGGAGGGAAACGCTTAATACTGGATGGAAAAATCTTGCACAAAGCCAGGTTTGTCTGTTGTCACTAGGACACAACACTTGATCTCAGTGCCTCAGAATTTCTGCAGTCTTTCATTGGTTCACTTCTGTATTGTCTGAACCAGCCAAAACTATTTGCTATATATCCTCCTGCTCTGAGTGTTTTACTATCCCACTACGGAATCCCAACACCGAAGATTTATTTGTTTTATTTATTGCTTTTTTATAGTTGTAAATAAATGGAATTGGTCCAGGCTCTTCAATATGTCTGGGGACCTTTGACGAAGCTACCTGTATGCCTTGGTGTGGAAGGTAGCAGCACACTGTTTAAAAGATACAAAACTGGAGGAATCTTGGTCACTTGTGGTGGTAGGGAAGTGACACAAAGAGATTCGTAGAGGTTGAAATTACCCTTGGAAAAACCAGAAGATTGGTGAAAGTTGAGTTATCACATCAGAGAGAGGGCTTCTAAACTGTCTCCCTAGCACAGTCAGTCTCTAGACAGAGGTAAGGAGCTATGGGGGGAAGTGGTTGGTCAGGGACGTACATTTAGATGGAATCTCTAGTGTACAGTGACGTTTTGGGAACCTGATGTTGGCAAATTGTACTTGATATGTTTTTCCTCTGTTGCCAGACGTCTCCAGCATTGCTTTGTTCATGACACTTCTGAAAAGAGCTCAAGAGGGTTGAGGGTCCATGTAGGAAATGGGGAAGGCACAGTTGTGAGTACAGGGGAGGAACTTTTAAAAAGGGTAACCCAAAGATATGAAAAGCAACATTTGGATTGAAATGATATCTGGTTATAAGGAGGAGAAAGGCTTAAAGTATCTGTTTTAAGATATGGAATTGTTCCCAGAGGAAAACATCAGCAATAAGTTTTTTGGATATATAAACTGCTTTTTGAAGCGTGTGTTAAAGAAGTTGCAGATATCCTCTGTCAGCAGTTCCTCCTGCCTTGCAGCCTCCAGTCCCCGTTCATATTTGTGTTTTCTTTGTGTAAGATGACTATGTGTCAGCTTGATTATGCAGACAAATTAAAACAATGAGCTGCCTTTCTTGGTGGATAACATCATATATAAGTTGGAAAAAAGGTAAAAAGAGACAATACTTGTACAGAAGCTCTGATTCAATCCGTAGGAAAGTTAAGGTAAGACTTAGGACAAGACCTGTTTTAAAGAATTTAGATCTTGTCCTAGGTGCTGTCTTACAATATTTTATGAGTGTCTTAGTATTGTCTACAGCTGATATCATCATATTAATAGGAGTGTAAAATATACTAACCCTTTTACTTCCATGAGGAGAAAAATGAAGTATGAATCCCCTACCTGTTTTATTGTTGTTCCATGGAAAAGCAGGAACTCAAGCTGCAGTAGAGGAAGAAATGATTTGATGTTCTTGTAGATTGCAGAAACAGTGCCCTTCATATGCTTTGAATTGTTGTATCATTTACATTTTGTTTCTTTGTGATGGTTTTCATAATTTTCATAAAGTATACCACACTTGATGCTATTGAGAAGAAATAAAAATTTATGTAAGATGAAAAGAAGTGCTGCCAGTATGCAGCTTTTAGCCTTGATTTGTTGTAAAGCTAAGAGACAATTTAACATTCGGGACGGGGAGAGAAGGGGGATTACCTAAGGGATACTGTTGTTGAGGAGAGTGTAATTTTACTGTCAGATATGCTTGGACTTATTTTTGTCAGAGTAATTTGCAGTAATCTATGGGTTATTTGTGCTCCCATTTTCTCAGAAGCACCGCGGTGTGTTTCTTGAGACCTGTTGTGCGGTTTGAGGTGACGTTTGTGTGAGGCTGCAGCTGCCCTGCGAGTTTGCAGCCCCCCTTGCACTGCGGGGAGGGCGCAGTGACACGCGTGGGCTGCCTGGCCGTGCAGGGATGGGTGCCCCAGTGTGGCTCTGGGGATGAGCGCTCCCAGCTCCCTGTGCACGGGCGGCAGCGAGCGGGGCCAGCCGGGCCCGCTTGGCTCCGGAGCTCTGCAGTTCTTCTTGTGGTTTCGGTCCTGTTCTTTTGCTCCCCCTGGTTCTTCTTTCTGTCAAGTGAGTCATTCTGTCTATGGATTTATTTTGGGAAGTCTAATAAACTATCAATACTCTCTGCACACATCGCTCGTGAGAATAAACCATGGCTGTGTATCTACATACTACAAAAGACGTTTATCCATTTTAATACTGCTCTAATTTTGAATTACCTAAAGGTGTGTTCCCCCTTCTCCCAGGGACTTTGTCTGTCACTTAAATAAAGATACCATTTAAATTATTGCAATTCTATTAAATCCCATTCATTTGTATGTTTTATGTATTTTGTAGCCATATTTTTAAACATCTATTGCAAATGCACTTTACAATTCTAGTAGAAAATTACTTTTTGTGTTTCTGTAATGATACCCTTGAGGTGATTTTTGCATAAATAGTTTTTTTCTATTTTCAGATACAGATCTGTTTTATAGTAGAGAAAAAGCATTTTTTAGCAAAAATATGTGAATTAATCTTTTATATTAAAAAAATCCTCTGTGGGCCCTAATTTCCGAAACATGATGATCAGAGGCACACTTTTTAAGGACCTGTAATTTGTATATTTTTTTATAATTGCATATTCCTTTTTATAACAAAACTACACCTCTGTTATCAGTTCTGTTGCAGTGTTCATTGTACTTATTTGAAGAGGAATGTTTTCTATATAGTTTATGAATTTGTCACGGACAATTTCCTGTTGAGCCTAGTAAATGGATTCTTTGAGTACTTGAACCTCAGAGGAACCTGAATAGACCTGGTTGCAATTTCTTACAAATTTTAGTGATTTTGTTTTTATGTATTTCATTTAACTTATTTTATACTTTTTCTATGCCTGTGTTTTTTAATCTGTGTTGAGAGATCTCAGGAAGTTCTTGCTACATTTTGCCAAATAAATTGTTATTTGAACCTCATGATCTTCTTTTCACATTGTACTAATTTGTGAAGTGTACAAGACTGCATGCTGATTTTTAACAACTTCTATTGAATTTGAGTACATCTTTATGTTTATTCCATAATATCACCCATTTTTGTTATACAACATAACTTGCTACAAATTATCCTTTGTGGCAAATTTACTGGTTAATATCTCTGGCTTAATGACTTCAGATAAAGTGGAAGTGAGCTGATACTAGTGTTTACTTGAAAATATTAGTAAAGCAAAATATAATTATTAGAGGTTTCAATTAGTTTTTTTTAATAATGTTTTGATGCCCTCTAAGTTATGAGAAGTCTCATGAATAGGATAAAGTAGCATTTCACTGCCCAACATGCTGTTAGTGTAGTATTTGCTTTTGTAGAATTTGCATATCACCAAAATGCTGTGCTGTCATTGCCAAGTTGGAGTGGAAATCTGAATTCTGATGATTGGTTCCTCTCCACTCATTGCCTAGTTGAATGTTAGCCATTCTCCAACTTTAAGGAATTAATGTCATTTGGCATATAAGTTTAAGACTATTTTTTTTAGAAGAAATGCTATTTTCAGTGACCTTATTAGTATATGCCAGTATGGTATATTTAAGAGAGATATTTTAATGGAGGATTTTTGTCTGCTTTAGCAAGAAATTATTTGGGTAAATGTATCTGTTTGTTGTCTTCAAAAAATTCATAGGTACTACATAATTTTTAAATTGCTTCAATATCTCAGAAGTTTTACTTGTTTGATCCCTCAGTTATAACCTCTCATTGAATTGTCATGCCTTTTTTGGCCTGGACATAATGATTTTTGGATTAGAGTGGGAATTCTTTTTTTTTCCACAAATAGAAGGTTTTTTCCATCTGATGTAGATTCAAAATTTTCTCCTTCTTTTCTTTTGTACCATAATTATTTCATTGTGAACTATCACAAAGTTTGTTATGCAACGCAAATTGTTGTAGAACTTCTCATAAGGCAACCTTTTGCAAATTCTTTTAAGATCCACTTTTTCCCCCAACCTAGTTATTAAAAAGGTGACATGGGAACCAGAACTGCAATGCTTACGTGCACCTTAGATGCCTGTCTTGCAGTAAGCATTGTTCATAGCCAAGGTCCTTGGTGTTTTGGAATGTGAAGTGCTTCACCCAATGCACCCACTGGACTCCTGAATTTTGCTAACACAGGAGAGTGCAGACCCAAAGGGCCCCTCAAAGGCTCAATTTGTAAAGCCAAGAAATAGCATTCAGCTGCAGAAAACAGCCCCACATTTAATCTATGTAGTTTCTGCAAATATAGAAAATACTACCAGAAGAAGAACTTGAGACCCTTCCACTGTATACTGCACCAGGAATGTCCTAAAGACATGCTTGTGAAAATAGGTATTGGGATGGACATTTTAATTTTTCAGTGTAGTAATGGAAATATGAATTGTGACTTGTTCTAAATGCAGGAAGATGATTTCCAAGGATATTTCACATTAAAATTTTTTGAGTTCTTTTTTTGTATTAGATTTGATTTTTATTTTTTTTCTTTGATTACTCATTAATATTCTTTAGAGTTTTGTGGTTTTTTTTCCTAATAGGAAAAAAATATCGTAGATTTGACATGCATTGCTATTCACAATTGATTTCTAGGGTGACATTTACAGCAAGCACATTTTCTGGGAAACATGTGTTTAAATATTGGTGTGCTTTAAAGGAGGATAGCTGGAAAATGGAAGGCAGATGTCCACTGTGATGTATTGCTGGCCTGGTACCAAAAGATGCCAAGTGTCTTGTGCTAAGGCATTGTGAACATCACAGAATCAGTCCCCAAGCTGATCAGAGTGAGAAATACATCACCTTCATAAGAAGATGGAACTGCTCCTGTTGGTGTGGTATAGAATGTTTGTCTGTTATGCTACACTGTGTTCTGCTGTGTAGTACTTTTAAAATACAATCCATCTGTATGCACCATTTAGATTTGTGCATGTGAACTTGCATGCAGTGTAAATGCACGTTGTATTCCATTTTCCAGTAAAGTTAACAGAGGAGTAAAAGAAAAATTTGCTGGGCCTATTCTTCACTTAGCTTTTTATTTTTAACAAATGAAAAATACGTAGAGCAGTTGTCATTTGTTAAAGTGTAGCAGAAAGAGCGAAACAGGCCAGTGGATGCTTCATCAAGAACGCTCATTCAGAATGATGAATGTGGCTAAACACACATTTGTTCGTAAAACTTGCAGAGTGGATGAGCATCATTAAGCATGAGGAATAGGTGCAGCACACTGAGAAGAGAGTGGAGCAAACAGATGTTGTGAATTTTCGCAGACATCCTTCATCCACCAGTCCATCATTAATATGGTTGAAGGTGATCCTTTCTTTTTATTTAATAAGCACAAACAAAGCGTGTGTGCTCTAATACTGCTGAACACACTTTTTCCAGAGGGAGTGGGGGTTATCTAGAGAGCTACTAAAATGCAGATAGATTTCGTGTTTACACATGGTGATGGCATGTCAGCTTTGTGAGCTTGCATGTATGGTTTGACCTGGCTACTTTCTTTCCTCTCAGTATGCCTTTATTTGATAAGCTTTTAAATATAAAGATCTCAACGTGCAAAAATCACCCTGAAAACCCATTTGATCTGTGGAATCACCTTTTTTGAAGATTTAACTTAATGCTGATTTTTTTTTCTCTGTATGTGTGAGAAAATTCCTTTATATGCTGTCACCTTTCCAGGAATTTCTTAAATTTTCAGTCTTGAATGTTAATTGCAATGTTGATCCCTGCATAAGATTTTAATTCCTGATGTCCAAAAGGTTTGGAGGAGTGCATTTTATCTTTGCCACAAGTATGAAGTTCTTTTATCTTTTTCTTTTTAATATTCTCTTCTTCTGCAATGATGAACTATAAAATTTCAAGTTTACTTTTACAAGTACCTAACTATCCTCTTTTCATGATGGAGAGCTGCTTTTGTGGTGGTCACCTACAGTTATAAAATGCTTACACTTAGTATATTAAAGGTTTGGGTTTTTTTTAATGTGCTAATGTTAATAATTAATCATTTTCATAGAAATCAGTACAGGCTTTTACAGCAAGGCACAATCTTGAAAACAAAGTGGTGCTTAAAGATTTTCCCATATATTTTTGTGAGCGCTGTGCTCCTGAAGTTTTTGCCCGGTTTCTGGGAATTTTCCTATGTATCCATAGCCTTTCACAATAACTGTGTTCCAGATATTCATACACAGGAATTTTTCTAAGTACAAGAAGTTTTTTACAGCACTGCAGCTTCAGTTAAAGTTGCAGGAAGGTGACCTTGAAACAAGGGGAGGAGAAAGCAGAAAAATGGGGAAAATCTGATTTTAAAGTACTATAAATGTGAAAGGTGATACAGTGATCACTAAGATGTTTCTCTGTGTAAAGGCTGTGTCTCCTGTACAGACAGATCATTCTCCAGAAGGGAAATGATCCTCTTTCATCTATTTCACACCAGCAAATTAATAGTTCATCAAGAAATTCTATTTTTTTCCTCCACAAAGCAGAAGAGGAGGAGAAAACCAGTAATTTGTGACTTATTCTAATTTCTTCATCTCTATATTTTGTAACATTATTTATGATTTTCTTGTTATATTTTTGATGGCTTTTGAAGTGTTAGTGAGGATTTTGTGTAGAAACATTATGGAATGTTATTGCCAAAAATGTTGAATTCCTCTCATTAGAACTGAATAACCTTTCATATCTTTTCTGGGGTTCATACAAATAGGTGATTTGCACCAGAGGCAAGGTCTTTAGCAGGAAATCCCAAGAGTCCTTCCATGTTCTACAGACTTGAGAATTTTGTAATATAAAACTTTTAAACCCACTTTCTTCTCTACCCTCCCCCACAATTTTTTCTTGCAAGCCTTGTCTTTACAAGGTACACGGAATTTTGTTTCGTTGCTTAGTTGTGGGAAAAAGATCATAGATTCTTTTTAATTTGAGGATTATTGTAATTAAGGAGGAATCAGCTGGTATACTTGCTAGTATCACATACCCCTCTGTGCTTTGATTTCATGTTGTTGCCTAGTCAAGTTTCTGGGCTGTTCTAGATGAGCTTAATTTCCTGCCTAATAGGAGACATTTTCTGTGGCAGAGTGCTGTGCTTGTGGCCACTTGTGGTAGCTTATTTTTAGTCTCCTAGATGGGAAGGACATACAAACTGGTCCTTTATATTTGGGACAAGGAATGCTTGTAGGCTTGGGGACTTGTGGATATTCTTTTTGAGTACCAGCCTGGGTAAATGAACTGGGTAAAAATCATGTGTTTTGAGCTATGACTTTTTTCCATGAGTTTGCTTTAATAGGCAAACCTTTGTCAAGTTGAGAATGTAGGGCTGCTGTTGTAGGCTGCCCATGAATGTGAACATGGGGCTAGAGATTGAGGCCAGCAGGCTAAGTAGAGGCAATACTGATAATCTGTAACCAGAATTTTTTTTCACTGACAGAGTGATAATATGCAGGATTACTTTTTATTCCAGCATTTCTGGAGATTTAACTAGAGGAAGGGTGTTGAGGGTGAAAGTCCAGAGGCAAGAATTCATTCAGGGCTCTGTAGATATTGATGCTTGCTCTCTCTGTTAAACTAAATGAATTGAAGAAACTGGTTGGCAGTGGCTTAGGTGCACAAATGATTTGAAAAGTATGAGAACAAAAATTCTGTTAATTTGCCCAACAATACTCAAAACGTATGTAAAGAATATTTATCTTGCCATTCATGGGCCACTGTCCAATTGTCAAGGCCAGCTCTGCTTAGAGATTCCCTTGCCTTTACATATGAATGTATTTCCTAATAAATTCAGTACTAAGCATATAAACATACTTTATATAAACTGTTTTAAAGTTAGAATGTATTATTTCCACTGTGCTACCTTTTACTTTCCCAAAAGCATTTAACAAGCTACTCATTTTACCTCTTCAAATTTCCTTTTGAAGTTCTTCTGATACGTCTTGCACACAAGATTTGATGGGAGCTTATCGTTATGGTGTTGCATTATTTACTTTTAGTCTCCCATCTTTCTTTGGTCATCGTTTTTCTCCTGTTTCACAGATGCCCTTTTTAATCTTTTTATTGTGTATTAAATATTCCTCTGTGTGTTCTGTCACTGGAAGTTGAAGTCAGGAAGCAGTAATCTAATGGATGAGCAGTGCAGCCTTACAGGAGTTCTTAACGTTTTCTCCTATACTTTCATTGTCCTTCAGTTGTTTTATTCTTATTATAGTAGGGGCTGAATGGTGGACCAGATCAGAAACTGATCTATGTAAAATATGATTTAAGAAAAAAAGAATTCCGAGTAATTTCATTTTTCTGTTGCTGCGTGTCATGCAACTCCACAAAGTTGTCCCAATTGAAGGCTTAGTGTGGAAACACAAATGAGCAGCTGAGGGTAGTCAGCTTGTGAATCTCCTAGACAGAACTATATAAATACTACTTCAGCAGAAGCATAGAACATCAAAGTTATAAATTTATGGGATAGTCATTTATCTGTTATAGATATACCAAAGGGGACAGCTTTCTCTGTCAATTTAAGAGAATATTTAGCAATGTTCCTTTATTTAACATGGTTTTTCCAAGTAGGTTTAATCTTAAAAAAACCCCTCATATTCAGAAATGAATTCTCAGTTTTAGCATAAATTAGATATAGCTCTTACCCCACTGTGCTTCTCCTCAGTCTGTGCATCATTTTCATCTGCTAAACTGCATGGAAACATATGCTGGGGGGACAGTAAGCAAAAATGTTTTTAGAAATCATCTTGATGTGCTTCTGCATTAAATTTTATACTTCCTATAAACACAGTCTGTGGTCCATTCTTTGTTGGGAAACATACAATACTACATAAACTGTGAAGCTTGTTGGCAAACAAAATTGATAATGTGGGAAATTATTTTAGATTTTATTTGGGGCATAATGCAGTAGTTCTAGTTAGAATTTACTAGTAACTCAAGAATGGAAGGGTCCAAGTTGAATTAGGATGTTTTCTGAGATGCTACATTCTGTATTGCCTTAATTTTATCCCATGTTTTTTCTTAATATTTGTTGTGTGTTCCTTCTAGACCTTAAGTTTAAATTAGATTTAATTTTTATTTGCTTTAGGTTCTGTGGTACAGACAGAAGAATACAATTCTTGAATTCTATCAAAATTAAGGTTAAAGTACCACACTGAAACAATTCTTCAATAAATTTTAAGTACTGAAATAACATATAAATAAGAGCTCTTTGAATACTCTGAGGTGTAAGTATGCCTGTCAAGTCTAAATCCTTTTCCTGATAGATTAACAGTTCTCCCAGTAACCTGAACCTTTATCAGTAATGTGCAAATTTACAAGGAAATGATTGGATCAGCAGCCTGTATGGGCTGACACGAGTCTGAGCGTGTCACGCCAGCTGCAACATTTGTGATCCAGAGCGACGTGTGTGCCTGGCTGGAGATAATGGTCCCGTGTGGGGCTGCTGGGGATGCTGCAGCAGCTCCCTTTCCAGCTGATGGGCTGAGTGCTGGATGTGTGCCTGTGCTGATACCAAACTAATCACATCGTTCCCACCCTGAACAAAACACCAGCATGGAAGTTGCAATTCCTAATTCTACAGCTGTTTTTTTTACCCCGTGGGGGAGGTATTTGAACTTTCTATGCAGGATGCTTTTCTTCTTGTTAAGAGGGAAATAATGATACTGCCTGACTCGAGAAGAGGACAGATACATTAACTAGTCTCAACTAATGGGGGACCACAAAGTGTTATGGAAATGCAGGTGGGAAGATTACTGCTTAGTAATGACAGAACTTTTCAAATTACAGCAAAGGGAATCGAGGTGTGCACTGTTTCTCTTTCAAAATCAGTATCAGGATATTTAGAGGACAGGCTATCACTATTATGTTAAATTGTGCTACCTACAACGTAAGCTTCTGTCTTTGCTAAAGCTGCCAGTTTTTATAAACAGCTGAAGACAGAAAGGGTTTACTAAGAATAATGTTGAAGCCCAAAAGAATCCTGCAGCCTATAAATCTTAATAGAGGTTCTGAGATTCCAATGGGCTGCATGTGTCTCTTTTACCCAACCTCACTCCATCTTGGCTCCCCTGTGATGACTGCAATTTTCTTGAAACAGAGGCACGGTGACTTGAATTTACTCGTGGCACTATTTGCCTACAAACAGGAATACATGCATATAACCTATGCAAATCAATAAAAGCATGTCAAGACCCCTTAGATCGCAGTGCTCTGCTAAAATGCAATTTATCATGCTGCAAATGAGAGTAAGAGACTAGGTAACAAATAGTGTCTGATCATTTAAGTAGCACCTGTTGTCATGCATTTGAAAACTGCATTTTTCATTTGACATACAGTAAATTGCATTTTCATATATATTGAATGGAAGAGGGCGACTTGGGGATGTGCATATGCAGGATTTCATGAACAATGGAAGTTTTACAGCTGCTTGCTTGAAGGGGTCATATCAGAGTCTAAAAATGTGTTTGTTCAGTTTTGGGGATGTAAAATATCTCCATTTAGAGTGAAAAATATGGAAAGTGAGGTTTTGATGCTAATCCATAGCATTGTTAAATGTATAATTGCTAACAATTGTTTCTAAAAAATATCTCAATTAGGCAGCCTTTTTAAAAATTATTCTAAGAATAGGCCAAATCAGGTGAAAAACAACAATATCTTTGCAGAAGCACTATTTAAATTTCTTCTGAGAACACATTCCTCCCCATTGAGCCCATTTCTTTAAAAATGTTGGAGTGATTTTGTGTGGATTTTTTTGAGGGGGTTTTTGGTGTTTAAGATTTTGGGTTAGGGGTTGGTTGGTTCCTCAGGGTATTTGGGAGACTTTGTTTTCTTTTGTTTTCTGTTTGAGAGTTTTAGGATTTATCACAGACAATGACTTGAGATATGTACATGTAAGGGAGACCTCTTCAGGGTCTGGAGGCTGTACTACCGTGCACAGCTAAGACAGGAATTTCAGTCTTGAAACACATCCCTTTCTGAAAGATCTAGGATTTTTTGGTTAGTGTAAAGCTTGTTTCTTTTGCGGAGATTAATCCAGTTATGATTTGTGGTGCATCTTGTGCATCATAAAGAAATGGTCTTGGAGACACACAGAAACTGTGTATGGAAATTCCAGAGCAATAAAGATCTTTTGCCCTCAGCTAGGGGCTTTGCAAATGTTCATGGATTTTGCTGCCCCAGTTGATGTAAACTAATCTTTGGAGCATTTTTCCTATATATCTATTTTAATGATGTGTAATTCAATTCTTGGCCCTAGTGGACATATTCATGTCAGTCTCATGTTTGTCTCAGCACAGAAAAAATAACTTTTTTTATTTGCTACCTAAGGCAATTCTTACACCTTCTTCTTGTGTTGTTTTTCTCTGTTCATTAAGGAATTTGGTCCTTGGAAAGCTAGCGTGGGCTTGGTTTTTCTAGGTTCGTGTGGCATAGGTGTTCTTTCCTGAGGTTTCCCTCAGGATTTTCATAAATTATAAATTACCTTATTATATTATTCGGGAGACTTCACTTTCTCAATACTTGGAGCAGATTAATTAAACTTCTTTTATGTAATAAGCACGTGATGCAAATGCTACAAAGATCCTGATCTTTTACTGCCCTTCCATTTTCACATTCTGGTACTGGTATCCTCTATGTTAGCTTCTGCAGATTAAGGGCTTTTCATGCACTCTGAATGCTGGCCTAGTGCTGGGTATAGAAATGGATTTCTGAAGTGTATAAGCAGTTTTATATGTCATAGACCATTTATGAATTTTGTCTGCAAGTGGAAAATTTTTAAACAAACAATTGGCCACAAAAAAAAGAAAATTCTTCACTTCGACTCCTGTGAGGAGAGCTGTATACATAAGAATGATTTTCACAGTATTATGTTTAAGGACTTGGTGTGCTGTTGTTAGACTGAAGACTTGTGTTTTCTAATTTCCATTAAATTAAAAAATCAATTTTCAGATTTCATTGATATACTTGCTTTTTTATAAAAATAATTTTTTTGTAGATAAAACATATTATAGCCTTATGGATATATTGAGGAAATTAAAATAGGATGTTTTAGTATACAGTCAATCTTTACTAATAGAAATGACTTAATAGTGGTAAGTTGGGTGTAAATACTTGTTTGAGAAAAACCTTTTAAATGGTCATTGACAGCAAAGAAAATGCTAACCAGTAAAAAGACAAACTGGTTTGCAATGTTTCAGCTTGATTTTGCTAGCAATGAAATGTAAATTGTGTTATGGTGCAGAAAACTATGCCAAGTCATGGGTTTTATTTCAGATCATTAGTATGATGAGCATGTTGTGTTTATGTGAACAAAACTCTGATGAACACTAATCTGAATGGCTACTTAGTCATTTCCATCAGTTGGTAATTATTGTTTGGCAACAAAAATACCAGTTTCATCCAATAAACCTGCTGGCCTTATATAATTACTTCCTAATTCTTACCTTCTAGAGTCTTGTCTCAGTGTCATGTGTTAGTATCATTATTCAGCTTTTTCTTTCTGGTTTTTGTGTCACAGTGGCTTGCCCTCAGACTATGAGCAAAGGTGTATGGGAGTCAGCCTTTGCAGGCAGCGAGGCATATGTACATGCTTGAGGTGAAAAACCCAATTCCAACATCACAGAACGATGGGTTTGTTTAAAAAAACAATTTCCAAGTTAATTAAAGAATATAGAAAAATTACTGCCAAACATCTTACTTCTGGAAATGGCACTTTTGGGAGGGGAGAGTCTTTAGGTGGGTATTGATGATCCTTGTAGGTCCCTTCCAACTTAGAGTGTTTTATTATTCCATGGAGTGTGTGAAAAATACAGATTCTGAAATATCACACTGTTAATATGTTTGTGTTTTGGAATGTTTTTTTTGTGTTTTTGTGAACTTTTTTTTTTTGGTTTGTTTGTGTTTTTCTTTTCCCTGGGAGCGTGGCAGTGTTTTATTTTTCACTTTTCACCAAATGCCCCTTTCATTTGGAAGTTATGGCAGACCCCTCCACAGCCCCAGTTAAACTCCTTTGGGAAGAGACCCCAGCAGCAATGGGGGCTGTGCCTGCACAGGGGCACTTGGCTGGAGGGTTTATTTCTGCCCTGTGTGCATTTCTTCTCTTGGGGCAACTGGGGCCAGCCAAGGCCAGGGGTTTTGGTTCTCGATGCCACTGAGCACATGGGGTTGCAGCTGCTCAGGGCTTTTTCACATCCCTTGATAAACAGAGGGGGAAAAATATAATTTCTCCTGGAGTCTCATTGCTTCCCATCTTTTGCCACCCTACCTGCTTGCAGGGAGAGAGTAAGAGAAGTGCAAAACACTGATGCTGGTCCACTCCTCATCTGGCTTGAAAGGTGAGAGTTTTTCTTCTTGCCCTAGGGCTGTTGGGATTATGGAGAAACCTTAGAAGTCTTAAATTTTCCACATTTAAATGTCTGACTTGCTTAAGGAGGAGTGGATGATATTTTCAGGAAGTGTGTGTGGAGGTCCCAGTAAATCCTTGTTTTTCTGTTCTTCTCTAGACTCAATGTTTTATTTCCCCCATTTATTTCCCCCTCCTTAGCATTTGGAACTTGCATTATATGAATTAAAGGCTATTGCTCTGTTAGGAGAAGGTCCAGAACTGTTACCTGGCTCATGGTGCTGCGTTTTTGCCAACTTACTGGCCATGTACTTCCCCTGTGTTTTAGAAAGGTCATGCACCTACTCCCAGAGATGGAACTGCATTCTGAGGGGTTTGCATGAGGTGAGCTGTACAGAAATCCTGCAGGGAAGACAGCATAAATTTGTGGCAAAGTACAAATACTGAAATGAGGGCTTTGTGCTCTGCTCACCAAGAGCAAAACAGGCAACTCTTTTTTTTCCCCTCTCTGACTGGGGGAGTTTTTTCCTCAAATGACTGATTATGATTTGATATTATTGCTTGCTGATAAAACTCAATTTCTGTATGTTTAAGTTTCAATTTGATCTATTTTCTTGTGCCTAGAAATATATTCTAATGGTTTCAAAATGAGAAATATACCAGCTAGGATTGTTTTGGTGCAAAGATTTCCATTTAGTTAACAGAGAGAAGGAGAGAGAATTTTTTAAATAAAGTGTCTTTGAATTGCTTGCAAAGGGAACAGAAAACATATATTTTAAATATTTTGACATAGGAGGTCAGAAGGGAAGTGTTTCATTTTATTGTTTAAATGTTTCATATTTGTCTTCTGTCTATACAGTCTGCCTGTTTTAAAACTTGTGTAAAAAGTAGTAGTTCTTGCAAGTAGCCCCTATGACATTCATTTGTAATACCACACAAATGCTGTGACTTTGCCAGCTGTGCCTCTTCTTGGTGTAGAAGGCCCCAAACTATTCTTGATACTTGTTCTGAAGATAAATTAGTGGCTTCTAAATAATGCAGTGAACCCTAATTCTCTTTGATTAGTAGCGAGTTAGATGATAGCGACCCATTGAAATTGGTCATCAGCATAAATAATGAGTGAATGAACTGATAAAATGCAAAGTCACCGGCCATCATAAATCAAATGAAATCCACTTTCTCTGGAAGTCACTGAAATTAGAAGTCCATGCTCCTATTAATTATTTTGCCTTCTGAAGACGACAGTGTTATAAATCAGCCTTGAAAGGCACTTCACTTAGGAAGCTGAAAGAGTAAGACTGCCTGCAAATTGTTTTGTATACGCACCTAATTGTTTCTTAAGTAACCTACCTTTTGTAGGATGACTGCTGAAAAGCAGAGAGTGTTCCCAAAAGTGTAGATTAATGAAAGCAGCAGATGTTTCTGTAAGAAAATTATTTGGTCAGAATAATAGCTGTGTCTTATACAGTGGTCAGTCAGAAGCTGAACGTACTGTTCTTGTTAGGTGGGGTTCCTCCAGTCCATTTGAACTTGAGGGGATTCTCATTTATTAGATAGATATAATTACATGGCAATAAGAAAATTGTCAGTGGAAAAAGTCTGGAGCAAGAAAAAAATGGGCATGCAGACAAGTTCAGTTGAAAATTGTGCTGTGCATTTGTCTAAACAACATATTGCAGGAATTTGGAATGACATGTAAATGCTTCCTGCAGAAGGTGTATATATTTCTGTTGTAGTTTATATCTATGCATTTATGTATATGTAGATATGAAAACATATATAGAGGGCTTTAAAAACCCACTATGCTCTCTCCAAAGTTATCAAACGCTTCTTGCACAATATCTTAATTTGTCTTTGTTGTGCTGGAACTTCAGTGTGTGCATCATTTGATTATGCCCAAATGTGTCTCTGTTCTTATCACCAGTAATTTAATGAAACAAAAGTAGATGTGCTTTGAATCAGAGAGGAGATGAATGGTCACAGGACGTTCCTTGGAAAATGCAGAACAATGGCATCACTCTTGTGGTTGTTGGAATATAGTTTCAGCTTTTCATGTGTCCTGTGATCTAAACTGCTTATAGATGTTGAGATTATATATGAAACACATTTATAATCTGTAGGTGAGAAACGCTGAAAGGAAATGGTTTAAAAAAAGACAAAAGTGTATACAACAGAAAGAACAGTGTGTACAGGTTTAAGAAAATATATATAAATAGTATATAAAAAAGTATAATGTATAAAAGGTTAGACTCAGTAACAGGCTTTTACTTCATGTATGTTTATCTGATTTTATGTCAATACTTGATCTGTGCACCAGACAACCAATTATGGAGAGAGCAAGACATATAAATATGTATTGTGTGGGACTTTTACCTCTCTGCACAAAAACGTATGACTTCATGTTATTTTCTATTGAGGCATCATAAAACATATACAATGATTACTTATGGTCATGCAACTCTGCTTAAATATGTGGTTTTTTTTTCTGAGGAAAAACTGGACAGCAAAGACTTAATTATTTTCCCAGTTTGCCACAAATGCCTGGAACTTGTGGAATATGAAAATAATTTTAATTGCAGTGTTCTCTCCTGCACTCATCTCTTCTCACTTCTTTGTTTATGTGTATCTATATGGTGTATACCTGTAAACCTCTGGGGTTTTTTCTTTTTAAAAACCAATGCCTATTTCAATGGTTATTTTCATTTGCAGTTCACTGTGGTGGATCTTCCATTTATAAAAAGATCTGGGAACCAGATAGGTTCTTGTATGTTTTTTAGCTATTTTGGAAAAGCACCAAAATGTAGGACAATGAAACTGGAGCTTGCACTTTTGAATATCCCCATCTCCTTACTTCTGAATATCAAACTTTCACATATTATATTTGCACATTATTTCCTCTTTTCATAGGCACTAATACACACTTTTGGTTTACCAATGCAACTTAATATGCTAAAATATTCTTCATTCCAGGAATTTGTTGAATTCTGAAACTCCATCTAAATGAGTCTGGTGTTCCTATTCCTGTTGGCTAATAGATGTGACTGTCTTGGAAATTTGAAAATTTTTGTTCAGTTTAAGAGCTAAATAGCTGTAAAGGTTTGTTTTTGATATGGTAGGGCTTTAATCTTGGTTGCCTTTTAATTTGTGCATTTGTTACACTGGAATACCATAGATCAACCAAAAACTTCTGTGTGCCCACTCTGTCCCTAAGTGCCCTTTTTGAAGAATCCCCAGCCCCAAACCCAGCAGAGACTGTGCAGACACAGTGCTGGAAACAACAGTACCATTAAACTATTGGTACAAATAAACTAATATTTTAAGTTTTGAGCCATGTGAGTTGTGGAGGATCTAAAGGGCATAAATCCTTATCTTTGAGTCAACATTGTGAAGAACAATCACATGCAATCACTATTTTTTTTTATTAAAAGGACTTGGATCTCCTCATAGAAACTAGAAAGTTTTCACTGTTCTCAGCTAAAGCAAAATAAATTGGGTGAAGTATAGAGAATTAGTTATTAGTATATGAAAAATGTCTTTATGTACTGACACAAATCAGTCAAAATTCAGGTAATTTATGAATTTATCTGTGAACTATGCTGGTCAGGAATGCTGTCTTTGAGATGTCAGCTTTCAGTTCTATTGTCCAATATGTTTGCATTATGATTATTCATAATTCACTGATGGCCACAGACTGCTGGAGCAAAAGAAAGTTCTTTGTTGAGAAAATGCGAACGACTGTGCATGAGCAATTGCTATTGTAATTGAGTTCCTTATTTTAAAAATAAACCTAAATTGCATTAGATTTGCTTGGGTAAAGGTGTTGGATTCATATGTCAGTACTAATTAGCAATGGGTGACTGTAGGGAACAGTCCAGTAACTGGTTGCAAATGCCAGTCTCAAAACTTTATTTTCAAAACCTCTTTCACACCTCCCCTGAAGTGATCTTGAGTCAGGATTTCTGATTTTTGACTGTGTCATCATATTTGAGTGCAGTGGCCTGCCATGAAGATTTCCTTTTAGTTAGATGTACTTTAGATGAATTTATATTCATATTTTACAGGCTTATATACAAGTTAACAATAAAAAGAAGCAATGTTGTGTTTTTACTGAAAAAAAACCTATTAGCTGCCATTTTGTTTTAGAAGGTACCTCATTTTAATTACATTGATCCCCTTGGCAAGTCCTATATATCCTATATGTTATCTGATAGAGGGTGCTACTGAACAGTCTCTGACTTTGTCTTTTCTCATTAGGAAAGAGACAATCCTTAGAAAATTGCTGTCTTATGCTTTGATATAAAATTATGAATATAATTCTCTTGCTAACTTCAAGGACAGTTACTTAACCTGTGTAGTGATTTTTGTTGCAAGGCAAATTTGATAAATGCTTAAGTAGTTCCACTGTGGTCTCTGTGAGAGAGAGGCAGTATGAAGAGATGGGTGGAATGTGGCAAGACTTACACGACTCTTCAGGCTGACCAAAAGTAAATTGTGGCCGAGAGAGGAAAATACTTTCTTTTTTTTACTTCACTATAGGAGTAAGTTTAAGCAAGTAAGTAATTTCCTGACTTAGGAGTAAAGTTGACTGTAAGGCTTCCTCACAATGCACTGACAGATACGTAAACGAGAATCTTCAGGGAAGTGTTTTGTAGTTGTATTGAAAAGATGCTTTCACAGTGTCCAGCCTGGGCTAATACCTGATAATAGTTTTATTAACTAGCCTGGGACACAAATGACTGACAGTGCTAATCCTCTTTGCATTGCAGTAGTGACACTGAACCACAAAATACTTGAGAAAGAACTCAAGCTTTAGTAGAGGAGCCATCAGGGTATAATGCAAAGGGCAGGCAGTTGCTTAACTTAGTGTTTAATTCTGGCTGTAATAATTAATGGCTAGTTTAGATTAAATGTCTACTTAGACTTTTAAAAGTCACTAAAATATGGAAGCATGATCTTCCCTTCTCAGCTGTTTGAGATACCTGGTTGTGAGAGCACAGAAATTTTTTTTAGTGCCTGGGATGATGTGTTTGAATGCTTGGAAGTCAACAGCCATTGGCTCTGGTATCATGGTGTGTGTTTGATTGCACAGCCCTTCTAGTAAAAGCAGTGCTGCAGCTCTATAAATAGGACACAACCTTGGTGAACAGCAGAACTGACCATTTTGAGAGTGGTACTGAAGCCAAATGAAGGGCTTTTACTCCTGTGCTGAGTTCCCTACATGGTGGAGGCAAGGCAAGGGAAATGTTGGCCTGCTGTCTCCCTGTCCCAGCCATCCTAATGCCATCTTGTGCCTTGCAGCAGCGTTACTGGGACATGTTTCCACTGAGATGCCACTTGGAGAATGCAAAAGGTTAAGCAAAAGTCCAGTTCAGAGAGACAGAAAAAGTTTTGATTAGTATGTACTGTACTCTCTTGTAAATCTTGCTGTATCTTGTGGGCCCTCAGTGGTTTATGTCCTTAAAATGCTTCAATGCTCAATATAACAATACTCAAAACTTGTTGAATTTGAAGTTGAATCAGTGATAGGGTTAAAATAAAGCTGGCTTATGTTGAGTCTGCACAATGCTTTGTTTCTTGTAGCTGTTGTGTATGGGGGTTTTCAAAATAGCAGATAAAAATAGATTTAGTATTGCAACAACTATGTAACCTGTAGTTAAATATCTGATGTAAATTCTCTGATGATCTTAAGAAAATGTGTGCTGTCATAAATTGATTTTCAAAACATCTGTTTTTTCTAAAGTTTTTGAATTTATAGAAAATTCTCCACCTGCTGTTGTAGGTATTCTTTCGAACAGTATCTCTGAATTATCCATTCAAGAGACTGAGCACATACTTTCATTTTACTTCATATGCTAATTAATAAGGTAATTTGATTTGTTATTTTTATGTGGAAAAATTGTTGTCTAATCTTTTGTAAAGAAAACCAAAACAAAAAAAGCATCAAATTTTGAATAATGACGTGAATAAGGAGTTAAGTTTCTTGTAATATTTCTTGTTTGATCCTTGATAAAAAAAAGAAAACCCCAAATAAAAAAAAGCCTGCATGTAAATATATTTTTATGTATGCTAAGCGTAAAGATAGCTCTGTCCTACCATATTGATTTATTAGATTCTCTGACATTTTAGTTGTGGTCGTTATGTTATATTTATGAGATGAATGTTGGATTCGCTCATTATGTTATCCTCATTTATTTTACATACTTTTATGGCTGGTTGTGCTCAGCTTTACATTTAAAGCTTTATTGCAGCTGTTAGTGTTGGGGGGAAGGGGAGGCAAGTACTTATTGATCAGAATTTCCATGTTTACTGTTGTAATAATGATTTATGTCATCTTTTTCTACATATCAGATCTTTCTTTAAAATAAAGTAGTATAGCTCAGGAGGTCTCTTTAACTGAAGGTGGGTTTTCCTTCAGAAGTTCGGGACTGGACTCATCTAGGGTGAAATGGTGAATGCTTTTCAATACTGATGTTGAATTTTTCCCTTATGTAAAATTACGTAAGTGATCTTTGTAATTTAACATTTTATTTACCTTTACATTACACTCAAGATTAGGAAATGCTCATGTTAGAAATTATTACTCATCAGAGACCCTCCTTCATTTAGGGATCATCTGACCACACCAAACCTTCCTTGATTTAGTTTTATGACACAACCTAGTCATCGTGAGCGTCCCTTTTGCAGCAGGGGGGGCAGAAACCCTGAGATTTGACCAACACCGCCACAACTGGGCTCCCCTTTGTGAGAAGCCTCAGACCATGCCAGAAGGGTTCTGCACATCTGCCTGCCCTTGGGAGAGTTTCTGAGGTGTGCAGGGCGAGCCTCTCTCTGCCCCCATTGGGAGCTGCCTCTCTGGAGAGCTGTGTTTGGGTGGCTGGGGTAGAGTGAAGGAGAGCTGGGTCATGCTGGGAATGGCAACACCTCCAAGAGCTCCTGCTGGGGGTTTGCTGGTGAAATACATCCAGCTCTGCATCAACTGCGGGGACCTGGCCCACAGTTTGTAAATGCCTGCTTTTGGAGATGGAAGGAATTGATGTGAATGTTAGGGAGCTATTTTTATGTAAAGCAGGCTTCAGCTCTTATACTTTGTGTTTGATAGTGTAGTTAAAATTTGGCAGCGATCTTAAGAAATAATTTCTTATATAATCTATACCTTCCTTTTGATTTTCTAGGAATAATTTATTTGGGATTGCTTCGTGCTATATAAATTCATCATTGTTTTTACAGACTGTGAATGTCTTGAGCAAATGATTTCTAATCAAGATCTCTAGGTTACTGTTCATAATTAAGCTTAGTATTGTGTATAATTCACTATAGCACATTTTTCAGTGACAGCCACGTAAATTAGATATCATCACAAGGATTCTGAAGATTTATATTGTTATAAGGATACACTGCAGCCTTTTCCCATAAACTAAAGTGTGTTTTCCTGGCATGCAGGGATTGTGTAAAAATCCTGCGTTTTGTCATCCAACTTTTGAGCTGATGTATATCTGTTGTGTAGTCTGCAGACAGGTTTTACAGCTTTTCTGTACTCAGTGGTGCTTCTCCCACCAATAAACTTTGGATAACACTGAATAGATAGTACAATTTGGAGGGGTCTATATCTTGTAAAGGGGAACATAAATTACTTTGATTAATACATCTTAATATCATTCTATTGTAAAACTGTATGCAAAAGTATAGGATGTGCTCTGATGGTAAGTCTTTTATTCTGCAAACAGTCCTCTGCATTTTCTGGCATTTGATTTTCATTGGTATGATTTCTGACTTTTTTTTAATGTGTGTGCTTCTGAAATACAAATCAGTTTTTTTTCTAATGAATCATTATCATGTGCTATCATCAAAGGTTATTCACTGAAAACTTGAGAAAAAGGCAATCAAAACTAATTTTGATTGTTAATGGAAATGTATTTTTGGTCTTAAACAGCTTCCTTCAGCAATAATTATAGTTATGCCTCTTGGGTGTTTTTGGACTTGTAAATTTACACCCAGCAGTTCTTTTTCATTTAGTAGTTAATCTTTTACAGAACACTGCAAATATACCTCTACTTAACATTAGGAAAGTCAGGAGAGTGTATTCATCTATCCATGCTTTTAAAATATATATGTAAATTTTTTTTTTCTATGTTGGGAAGAGATGTCTGTGTCTATACTGTACATGAGCTTAAGTGTTTATATCATTGTATAGTTGATTTCTGAGTGTCACTTTTAAATTTGATAAACATTAATTCAGTCAGTTCATATAATTTATAAGAATTAACACCAAGATAATTATGTATCCTTGTGAAGAGGGATTTCTGTTTTTCAGCCACTAAGAATTTTTGTAGAAAGGTAAAAGCATAGAGAGTGTATTAATTCGGGGGTTTAGAAGTTATTACTAGGTACAGGTCATAGTAATAAATAAAGGCTAAATTAGTCAAGCAATATTTCACTACTGAAGTAGCTATTAAAAGATGAGGCATTTTTCCTCCTGCAGTATTTTCATGTACAGCTGTTAATCACATGTTTCTGTAAACCACTGAGGTATAAATCCTCCTCTCCTACTGAAAAAGAGTTCCTTTTGGAAAGGGATTGGTGCCTTTTTCATCCAAATTCCAGCAAAACCGTCCCCTCGTGTTAAAGGTCTTACAATTAAAGTTCTGGTCCTCTAATTAAAAGTGGAAATCCTAAATGTAGCACTAATTTGGGTGTCTGATTTTGTTTTTACCGTAAGTTTGCAGTTCCCCAGAGTTTAAGAAATGGTTAAAATTAATCCTGTGTGCAGTTACTGAGAAAAGAAGCAGGCAACAAATGTCAATAAATCTAGATCTGTTTGAAGCAGACGTCACTAAATCTTAGTCTTGACTGCTCTCTGGTAGTGTCAAGAGCTGCTCTGTAAGATGAATTTGAGGGGAGGATGAAAAAGGTACCATATTAAACCACTGCACTGATAAGTTTAGTTAAGAGGCAGAAGATGTGTCCTTGCAGTGACATTCAGTGGCCGATATTTGTTTCCCTTTAAATAATATGCTGTACATCTATGAGAATGATGGCTTGGTGTTTGTGACATTGCATCTTCACCAAGGTTACTGGCTCCAGGACAGGCAGTCTCTCCTCTCTTTCTCTCTCACACCCTGTCAATAAATATCCACTTGTCTGAGGAAGTGAGATACAGATTTTACAGCTGACACCAGAGCATCTTCATTTCCAGAAGCAATGAGTTTCAACACATGTGAACGTGAAGTAGGGGAGAAAAAAAATTAAAGGAATATATCTTTCAAGCCTTTGTCATAAGAAAGCAGTTACCTCTTCCAGACAACAAACCCCAAGGTTTGGCAGTAGTATAACGTTTTAAGTCTTCCAGTGAAACAAAGAAATTTCTATTGTAACATATTGAATTAAATCCAAAGCTTTACTTAAAACCATATAAATATATTACCTTTTCCATATTGTATATTAATATCTATATGTATATATATGTTTCCACTTTAAACCAGGGAAATAATTTAAGAACAATATCATACATGCACAGTGGTTTTCTGCTCTATTAATTCAGGGTGTTCATAATCTGGTACTAGATAAACCCCTTCACTGTTTGCTTTTACCTGAACATGCAACTTTTACTCTCAAGTGAAAGGCAGGGAGGTGGTGCTCCATATACACAAATATATGTATGCATAATGAACAGGAATATTTAGCACAGAGATTTTTACTACATGTGGAAATTGAGCTGATGCAGTTATGTAAATAAATGAAAAAATCTCAGTCAATTGAAAAATATCTCAAATCTTCTAATTTGTAGCCTAGTCTTTCCCAAAAAATCTCAGCAAATAATTCAGTGGAATTAATTCAATCTGTGGTTTATTTCATCTGCAGTTTTAATTTATGGGAGCTTAATATCTGTGAGTAGAAAGACTCTATTGCACATTCTTTTTTTTTATTTTAAAACTATGTTAAATGCAATTAACAAGTCTGGTTTATCATTACCTGGTACCAAACTGCTAATATGTTCTCTCTTGCTCTCCCTCTCCTTCTCACAACCTCTTCCCCTCCCCAGCCTCTCCTCGAACTGAGCTCTGATTGTAGTCCAGGTTTCTTGCCATGGATGGAATTGAGCTTTCCATAGTGTTTTTCAACTCCTTTGTGGCCTCTTTGCATCCATGCAGTGGGTACCACCTATCAGTTCTCCCATGAGGGGATGTTGAGCCCTGACAAGAGCAGGGATGTAAAACACATATTTACAGTATTCTTGAGTGTGCAAGCAGCTTTTACTGACAGACTTTTATAGTGCCTGTGATAGGGGCTCTGGAGATTCTTATATTGTACAGGTGTGCTGCTAAGAGCAGGACAAGGTGAGCTGGCCTGAATGTCATTTTATGAGCCCTCCTTAGGATTTCCTGCTTTGCATCAGCTTTGGGGTATGTGGAAATACTTACATCATGTGTCACTGGCTTCTAAAGGCTCTTAATCTCTACAAAGAGGCCTCTGAAATGTTCAGCCTAAAAACACAGGTTGCTTGATACTAAAAGATGTGGATCTATTAAGAGCTGGTGTTTCCAGCTGAGAATCAAATTCTGGAATCTTTCTACAAAGGTAATAAATTCTGTGCAGGATAGTGTGTAATGGCAGGAATATCTCTGAGATTTAAGATTTAATTTTTCAATGTAATAGGTAACTGTACCTCAAGTTGAAATGTAAATATATGATAAAGGTTTCTTTAAGTACCTTGAACGCCCAAATTAGGTTTGCAAATATCATGCATTAAAAAAATGTGTCTGTGCCCTCAGAAATTTCCTGTTACATTTTTATCTCTGCATGTCTCACACAATTTTTTCATATAAATATGAGGAATTGTTTGGCTTCAAAACTCTAGGAATATCATGGTAATATGCTTTTTAGTGAAAATTGTCTACCAATTTCTCAATTCTAAAGCAAAATTTTTTAAATCTTTTTAAAAATGGCTTTGGTAATTCTGTTATTTGGAATCACGAATATATAATAAAGCAGCCTGGAATATCTGTTTCATTGCAAGAAAACCTGGAAAGCATTAGCTTTGCCCCATGCTTTCAGACTGTAAGCTGTATCTTTTGAGTCACAGTTTCTTGATGAGAAACTGTCAAAGGCAGTGAATTCCTTTTTTCCTTTTGCCTCCTTTCAGACGGAGAGCTGAAGGTTGGTTGCAGTCTGTTGTACGAGGCTTAGGAGATTTGATGTAGGATTGGTAGGTGTCATCACAATTATGTAAATTACAGCTCTAATAACATGCTGGACTATACAAAATGCTGTTTTTTTCTGTATGGGTATGAGTGGAATTTAGTCCTATTCCCACATGGTATGTTGAATGGGTAAAAAAGATTAAAGGGGAGTGGATCTTGCCATCAGCTCCCAATTTGGGCTTGATCTGTTGTTCTGGAATCAGACTCTAAATGGTGTAGCTGTGTGCCTCTTCAATACTTGTATCCATACAAAGGGACAGTATCACTTACTGTCCTGGAACTGTGCCTCGGGCACTTTCACTCTTGGGTGCTTAAATGTTGCATGACAGATATGAACTAAAACATCATAATTAACCATATTGACTAAACATAGATGTATAATATTGCCTTCAAAATATTAAGCAGAGGTAAAGAAGTTCATTCAGTTTTTACAAAACTTCCTGTATTTTCAGCCAAGTTAGCTGTACCATAAATTAGGAGCTGAAAATTAATTGGGATATCAATCCATTTCTTTCAGTTTCATTTTACTACTTCTTGATGTTGTTGTTAGCAATTATGTGTGAAAAATGTAGTAAGAGCTTCTTAGCATCTCAACTGAAAACTCTGTGAGTTAAGTCTTAAGAAGTACATATTCTTTCTGTGCATTTTAGAATTGTGAGATTCTGGTAATTCACGTGGAATATTTTGCCTGAAAGCAAGCCCTACAAAGAGCAATGATGTTGTCTTCTTTAAAGGGTGGAGGGTTGAGGTTTTAATGTTCTTTAGTTAAAAGACAAAAACCAAAACCACAGAACTTATTAAAGAGTGACAAAGAAACTTATTCATGCATGTAAGAACAACAGAATGGAAAGAATACCAAACAGCTTCTACAGAGTGCTTTGGACATGCGTTGAGGAAGATTAATATTGTTATTTTCAGAAATATTTGCAAAGACCTAACATACCCTTGATTATTTTTATTACTGACTCCAGACTAGTGATTAACAATTCTGGTGGCTACTAAACAGCTTCTGGTGAAAGTAATTGTTCACTTTCAAGAATTCTCTTTACAGGCATGTTCAAGTTCATGGCAGATGTTTCTCATTAATTTGCTGATTAATATTTTCTTTCCGTAGAAAAAGGAAAGGGGAGAGAGCTCTATTGAATTGTGTGTTTTTCACTTTGACAGATGGTGAATTTCACAGAGGTTTACAGGGAGTCCTGCTCAGGTGCCCCCTGCAATAATTTGCAGAGTTCCTTCCTTGAGTGCACCTCTCGGAGTGTTCATCCCTGCTCTACTTGTTGATTACTCATCTCTTTTATGGGGGCAAACCCAAATACACAATTTGAAAAAGGAATGTGACAGGTAATAGTTGCTGTATGTTTTGAAGTAGATAAAAAGTCTGAACCTGAGTCTTGAACCAACGCTCTCATCATTGAAGTTTTTAAAAAATGTGATTATCAAGAGATACAGCAATGCCATAGTAACAAAATATACCTTATGTTTGCACTATAACTGAATTATTATTGCTAATTATAGTAAGTATTTTTAGTCATTGATATATGCAGCCACTAAAAGACTGCATTTATCAGCTGAGTGTTTTTTCTCCTTGGCTTTGATGTTGCCAGTGTATATTTAATCTCAATTTATTTCTACTAGTCATTGTTATATAAAACCTAATGCATGGAAACACAATATTTATCCCAGCAGCTGTTAAAAATCTGTGGATATGGATTAATGTCAGCTTTTAAATGTGTAGTGCTTTAGTTAATTCCATCCAAGGACAGATGATATCATCCACTAGGAAGGAATATATTAAAAGCTGTCAGCCAGAAGGTAGTAAAAGTAGGTGATATGTTATAAAGAGGACTAAAAGGTCATTCAAAGAAGAGATATTGCTAATAAGTCAATTAAAATTTTCAAGCTGACATTTTATAAATTTCTATGTAAGTCCTAAAACATTTCCAAAGCTAGCAAAATTCACATCTGAGAGTGGAAAAATAGGGGTCATGCGGAACCTGCAGTTTCTTCATGGAATGAGCAAATAGGAAACTTGCTGCTTAAGGTGAAGGCCTCGAGGAGCTCGCGTTGAAAGGGCCATTGTTTGGCCAGGTTTGTGTTGCCTGGGCTGTGTTTTTAAGTACAATATGTTAGCATTGCTCATGTGCACATAAGCAGATTGGTCTCAATAGATGCTTTCTGTGATGTCTTGCTCTTGTTCTCCAGGCTCACCTGGATTATGTGCGAACAGCTACTTTTGTATGGCTGGATAGGAATTATATTTATTTAGATGTATTTATTTAGATTGCACTTAAGGATGAGAGCAAATTCCTTTGTGGTCCACCAAGTGGGCAATCATTGTATAAGAAACACTGTAGCAATTTATTCAGAGCGTGCTTTGCTAATATCTGTCAGGTTTCGAGGCTGCAGATGAAATGCTGGTTGAGGTGAGCACCTGATCTGTGTCAAGGAACTAAACCCTCCTTTCCAAACTGTGCTCTTCCATTGTTTTAAGTTCGATAACGTTTGGGGAAAACACAGAAACCTGAGACTTGGTCCTGTTAAAGATATTGGTACATTTGACTGTCTCAGTGGAAGAGAAAAATACTTGAGTACTGTTTAGCACCAGGCACAAAATTAAGAAAATCCAGCACCAGGCCTCTTTCTCTTTTGTGTACAGAGACAAGGAAAAGAAGTATGTTTCTTGCAATTGATCTTATTTAACATTATATTAATCCCAAAGATTATATTTTTTTCTCAGTCTTATGGAACGTATTTTGTACAGTAAATACAAAATGAACATTTAGATTTAATATTGATTAGGGGCCAGATTTTACAAAAAAAAAAAAAATTACAACTTGAACAAGCACATAGGACAAAACTTTTGTTTTTCGTGCAGTTTAAATTGTTTTTGCACATTTGTTATTGTGAACTCTGCAGCCATGTGACAAAAGGGCGTTGTATTTTTTTATTTTAAACTCAGAGACTTACCTCTTTTAATCTGAAATCTAGTGCAGGTCTTAGTGGAGTGCTGTGAGGGAGATTAGTTTTATGGTTTGTTTTTGGTTGGTTTTTTTTTTGTTCTGTTTATTAAATTTTTCACAGCTGATATTTCAGTATCATTTCAGGTATTCTTAGGATCCCTTTTTCTAAATTAATCTGAAGGCTGGGACTATCTGCATCATTTTTGGTAGTGTGGAGGTGTTTCTTATTGGTTACTCTACTTACCAGTCTACAGTTTCTGAAATGAGCAAGTATTTAATGATAAATGATCGGACAGCTGCAGTCTATTCCACTCTCATGTTTGAACTAAACATTTTTGTTTTGCATGCTTTACTGGATAAGATAACTTTTTTTTGTGACCTTCTTACACAAGGTCTATTGTCTTCAGATGTTCTCACTTGTTAGAATTTATTGAGCTCAGCATCAGAAGATTACCTGACTGTATATTTAAATCTGCAGACTACTCTGTGTTCTAGAAAAGGTAGCTGAATCAATTTCACTTTAGATTCATAAAACAAATCGTTTCGTTCAGTATAACATTACAAAAAGAAAACTAATGAATTAGGACTTCAGAAAATGTGTAGAAGGTCTACTACAGAGTCTGGAAAATCTATGAGCATTACTTATACATAAGTACAGAAGTAAAAGGGAAAAATACCCACCCCAATCCCCCAGGCTTTGTTTAAGAGTTTGGTAACAATACACTTTCTCTGATATGTAGTATTACTTGAAGGATATGTTTATATTCCTGTGATTCTGTGCATGCACACTCTATGTGCATATCTATAACACAAAAATATTATATCATCTCTGTATCCGCTAATCTAACATGATTAGGTTGGCCCTGCTTGTTTCACTTGACAGGCAGGCAGTGACATCAATCAAAATTTCTGCCATTCATGTTGCTTTTCACAGTGCCAGTGAGAGTCCTGACAGGTTTCTTTAAAGTGGGATAGCAATAACATTGGGATTTTGGTTTTCACAAGGGGAAGGGATAGTCATTCGTCTGTATGGATCATTTCCATATTTAAGCTGTGTTCAAGTTTCTACTGAAATGGTATGATAGTGTACATTAAGAGATACCCAGCTGTTCTAACTAATCTCTATTAGTTTTATATTCTGAACAAAAGGGTGATTTGTTTCAAGATTGCAGAAGCAATTTTTGCATGTGACTAAAACATGTCGCATGGAAAACATTGGTGGGGTTTTTCTGGGGGAAGTGACAGTTTTAGTTTTTTAACAAATAACATTTAGTATGTTTTTCCTTGTATTTTCCAAATGTACTTTCTAATAGCCCTTATTTCATGTTTATCCTGAAGTTGTTGCAAAGTATTGAATTGCTCCAAGCAATTGTATCGGAAGTTAAATCATGGATGACAGAGATGGCATCAAGATATTTAATAGATATATTCTGATGGATATTGATGCTTTGAGACTTTAACAAGCATTTTGGTTCAGTGGATTGATGAGCTAAGAATTGTTTTCTGCTGCTGATGCACTTGATGGAGAGTTACTTCTGTCTTAAATTCTGAACTCAGATTGGATTTTCAGTTGGGCAGTATTTTCTGTCCTCTTTGACTTAATTCAAAATGCTATTTAGAAAGACATCTAATCTTTATTGGTGGGGCTTTTAAAATCATTTCTGTGTGTGTGTGTGATATACCCAGCGGACATATTTTTAGAGATAAAAAAATAAACTAGAGCAGAGTTTACTTCAGATACTTCATTGCTGCAGGTTGCAAATGTATTGAGTGAACACTGATGCACAGCTCTGCTAACAAAACCAAGAAAAGGTTGGAGTGGCCATTCAGCAATGGATACAGTACTGTGACTGAAGGATCTGTGTTTTAAGTGCCTGTTGTGCAGTACCAAATGCTAATGTAGGTGCCAAATGGGAATAGCCTCTACCATGTATAAGATGAATGAGGCACTTCAGAATGGGATCCAAAACAGCTGGCAAACTGAAAAGTGCATGATTGTAAAGCTAGTTCACATTAGAACTAATCAAAATAAGGTGCTGCAGATGGGTATATCCTAAATGAAACTGTCATTTAATTGAAATTTCTCCACCTGTGCTCTTCCTTTAGAAACCAACCTGACAATCAAGAAATGCTCATCATATAAAAGACTCTAATAAATTGTAGAAATACTGCAAGTTTTTTGCCCTTCCCATCCCCTCAGGTGAATGCTTTTCATCTTTTCTCACTCCCCTTCTTCCATTGCTGTAGTGGCACAGCGAGTTGGGGTTTTAGTCCCCACAACCTCTCTTTGTCCTCAGGACAGTGGCAGGGTTAAAAAAGGAGGAAGAGAAGTGCACTGTGGTCTGAGGAGACCCCCAGCAGCTATCACTCTGTCCAGAAAGGTAAATCATGTCATTTTGAATCATGCCGGTCACTTCCAGCCTAGTAATATTGGTGCAGTCTTGGCAACTCTCCTTAATTCTTTTTTTGCAAAGACTGTGTGATAAAGAGTAGCTGTAATATTTATCTGGTCCTTGGGAATGAGTGCTTTGTCCTGGAAGCACTTTTGGCTTCTGCTGAACAGGAGTGAAAATGCAGTTTCTCTAAAGAGTATGCCCAGTCCACAGAAGTCTCACATCTCTCTGAGCACTGTGAATTCACTGGATGCACTCCAATAGGTCATTCTCTGGATGTCATGGCAGAAAGTTAATGAGAAATCCGTGGAGGTAAAGTCCTAAAATAAATTTGCAGAGAGCTTAAGAAAATTTTGGTCTCAAAAAAGGAGACACTGTGTGTGGGAAGAGTGTGAAAAGAATTGGATAAAGTTGTTTTTGGGGGTAAGTTCTGAGAGGAATAATTTTAAAACAGAACTAGGGAAATTGTTCTCTAGGATGAACTTGCTTGGGAACAGAGGTTGGACCAGATGATCCACTGTGGTCTCTTCCAACCTGATCCATTCAGTGAGTCTGTGATCACTCTAACTCCATAATGGGGGAAGGGTAGACATGAGAGCTGCAAAGTATGATTTTACTTATAAAAATTTTAGTTGATATGGCTAAACTTGCCTGTATTTCCTCTGTAAAATACTTCTTTTTCGGTAAAGGATTAGGAGGTGCCACTAGACTGGTTGACTATTATTTGTGTTAAGGTACTGTATGTGTACTGAGACTTGCTCTGCATTTTGCTTTCTGGTATTTGATTTAAAAGGTCCATATGATTCTATTTCCTGTCTAAACTGTCTAAGTTGAAGCCTCAACTGCAGATGTGAATTGGCATGGGAAAATTGCAAGATTCTCATCATGTAGCGAATGATTTTCCCAAATTTAAACATGGAATCAATAATATAATGGTACTTAATGGCCTGTGTTTCTGGCCTTCTGCATCAATCAGTAATTGTATTCCAAATAGTGTATCATTTCTGTAAATCAATGCATGTTTTAGTTATTGACAGAGTGATGACATCTACATGTAACCTAAGAAAAATCTGTCTCAGCGCAAACCAATTCAATTCCTTTTAAATCAAACAAAGTTTGGGATGGATTAAATGATACAAACAATTTCCTGGGACGAATTCCTAAAAGTTGTCCTCCATATTGATCTTCTTAATGTGGTGTGCTACCTTTTACATGTTTTGATGTGTTAAATCAATCCAGTTTTTACCATGATGGAAGACTTATTTTTTACAAGGCAGGTAAATTTCATCGCATTTAAGAGTGCTTTAACTGTTACACTGAATTCTCTAATTCATACATTGGTTGTGTAATGGTCTTGAAAACCACTGAAAAATTCCCACTTTCACCACAAAAAAAAGAAGAAAAGGTCATTGTTTTTATTATTTTTCTTCCTTTTTTTGCCTTTAATAGACCCATAAATAAGACTGAGTAGTCTGGACTTCACTGCTATGTTAAAGCTATTTTAAAACATCTAACCATCTGCTTAATGGCTGGTAATATGTTTCTAATGGTCACTCTTGATAAGATACTTTCAATTTGCTACAGTTGTAGTAATCAAAGCACACTCTGCAGTGATGTGGCTGAGGTAGTTCACCACTTCCCTATCAGCGAAAGGGTTGTCACAGTCTTGCATAGCAAAAGAACAGCAGCTTTGAAAGTTTGGTGTTTTAACAGCATATTTTTGGGATGACAAATATGGGTCAGAGTTGTGAGCTTATCAGGTGTTACACAAACGGGTAATTTTCAGTGTTTATATGTCCAGGTGTTGTGGCTACTGTGGTTGTTACGGGTCAGTTTAATTAATGATTGTTCTTTTTTTCCCTGGATTACATATACTGAATTGCTGTCATCTAGGGCCTTGAATTCTTTTGTGTGATCCTGGCAGCTGGTGACGGCTCTGCAAATTATGAGTTTCTTGGCTTAAAACAGATTAAATTGCAGACAAAACAAGCTATCAGCTGAGTAAATACTGCACCTCTGTTTGGCTTCAGTGAGAAGAAGGAGATTAGCGTGAGTACTTAGTGTTCATAATTACTAGTAAGAGGCAAATAGTAGGCTCAGGCTGACTGGAGATTGTTCCATTATATCCAATTAACACCCACTTGATTATTGTTAATTACTTGTGTTGGATGACAGAGGAGTATAGATGTCATACTTCAAACATACAAATACCATCTGGGTCATCAGTATGCTGACACTGATAATATCGTGCTCAGTCTCACATGCTACAAGATGTTTTCTCTGTACAGTTTTTAGACTTTGCTGCTTTTATCACTTCTTAAAATTCTCCTTAAATATACCACCTAAATAAAGGCTTTTTTTTTCTCCTAAAAACGAACCAAATAGCTGTATTTTTCCTATTGAATTCTTAAGGACAAAAAGTAAATCAACACCACAAGATTTCTGTTGATGATGATCCAATTTTTTGGAAAAAGCCTTTTTAAAAGGCTTTAAAAGCTGAATTTGAGACTCAGAACGTATTATAGTTATGGGGAGAATGTGATGTGTTTGCTATGCCAGTCAGAGTTACGATTTCCATATTTAACATGTGGGGATGCCCAACTCTCTTGGACTTCTTCAAAACCTGAAAAGTTCAAGTATAGTGATCTACATAAATATTATTGTCACTTTCCTTAGTTACTGGTAAAGCATTGTGATTAATGACTGAAACTAATATCATAAAAAGGTGAGTTCCCCTAGTGCAACGAGTTAATGAAGACCTTTCTCTTTTTACATTGTAATATATATTTAAACAGTAAAGGAACAGGCATTAGAAAGCCCATTGAAATAAGGAATTCCTAAGTATATTTAAAGATTTAAACAGGGAATTGAATATCTTGACTAGTCATTTGGAATCTATAATGTTAAAATAGTCTCCTTTTAAAGGGCATTCGCAGCATTAAAAATCACCTTCCAAATACTGTAAATATATATATTTTATAATGAATAGATATCAGTGAAATGGAATATTGTCATAGGATAATAGGTTTTGGCTGATGAATGCTGAAGCAGAGCCAAAATGCTCAGTTTTAAAGTATGAGGCATTGATCCTGTGACAATCTTTTATTACAATTTACTTTTATTTCTCTTTACCACTTGGCCAGTGTGGATACCATCATCTTGTTGGAATGCTGAGAATTGCAGCATGTAGGAAACTGTCCCCATTTGGAGTCATCATGTTATGTTGTGGCTCTACGTAGAGGATTGTGTAAGGAACACCTGTCAGACTTGCTTCTTACATTGCAGAATAATTTCTGCTACTCATGATGAAGACATGCTTTATCACTGCTGGCTCTGTGAAGTGATGGAGAATGATTCAGCATGCTTCTAATAAGCAGCATTTAAAGATATGCTCTCCAGCTTTGTGATATAACAAGCAAAAAGGGCAGCATATGTCTATTTTTTCTTAAAAGTGCTGTACTGCCCTTTTGTCCATGTTACTTGATTTTTTTTATTGTACCATTTTTTGTATATCAAGTGACAGTTATTCCTTCCTCTTAATATGATAGTTGGACACATCTCCCTGGTAGGTTTTCCTTACTGTAACCTTTTGGACTCAGATTTTTTAATGGCCCTTGTTTTTCTGTTGTGGTGGTTATACAGGTCCCACCAGAGTGTGTTCCTGACCCTTAGCTGTACTGATTTCTAATTTGATTTGCACACAACTAGCCTGGATGCTTATTTCTGCTTGTATGGAACCAAACTGTCTTTATCTGTGTTCCTGCAGTAAACAAGCTGAATTTGCAAACAAGAAAGCTAATGTCAAAGCCTCTTGCAATTTACCTTTTTAACAGGGAAAAAAAAAAAAAAAAGCATTATGAATTAGGTAGTTCCTCCTGTTATTTTCAAGTGTTCTTTAAGGGACTGCTAAGGATGTTTTACTTGATTTAACTTTGACATAAGTAATACTCAATTCAGAGCAATGGTTTAGAACTTGACTGAATGTCCTTTTTGTAAAGTAATTATCCTGATTTTCTTGCTAAATGTTATTTTATGCATTACATTTAATAGCCTCTATTTCTTTGGTATGGTAGAATAATGATGATGCCTTCTAACACTTAGGAACAGAGTATATCCTCTGTTTGGTTTTTTTACAGTTTAGCATTCAGACATTAGAGAAATATGTTTCTCTTTTTGCATATCTTCCCAATTGATATATTAGAACAAACTGTGTGTAAGCTTTTTAGCTTGGAGGTGTTTTTTGCTTCTATAAACAGTGTTCTTGTGTCTTTTTGGATGATGTTGTGTATGTTGCCTGTATGGGGATATAAGATACTTTGTTGTAATTTCTGTGCAGGATCAGGTTTACAATATTCAAAATCTACATCTATCTAGGATACTTTCCTGTTTGTAAATGCTTGATGTGTGCACACTGCTTGTTTCTGAATCCATGGATGTATGAGAGTGCTGGTTTCAGCTGGAGCATAGTGGCCGTTCTGGGGCTGTGTTTGAGTTTGTTGGTCTTTGAATTTGTAGAATTTTGCTGAATGCAGAGTTGATAGTACAGAGATGTTTGTGTTGTTGCTGAGCAGGGCTTGCACAGAGCCAAGGCATTTCTGCTTTTTGTACTGCTGTGCTGGTGAGGAGAGTGGGAGGACACACAGCTGGGACAGGTGACCCAAAGTGGCCAAAGGGATATTCCAGACCATGTGACATCATGCTCTGTAGAGGAAGGAGGAAGGGTGGATGTTTGGAGTTTCTGTGTTTGTCCTCCCAAGTCACTGTTAGATGTGGTGGGGCCCTGCTCTCCTGGGGATGACTGCCCAGGGAATTCATTCCGTGTTTTGCTCTGCACAGCTTTTGCTCCCCCCATTAAACTATATCAGCATATGTTGTATATGTCCTAATAGTGTGTCTTTAAACTGTCAGGTCTCTTAATACACAGCTATCCTTCTTCTGGTTTGTTTCTGAGTCACAGACAAGGACAGTATGGCATGGACTGTGCTTTCTGATAAATGGATTTGCTTTGGATTATCTATTCCTTCTGCAGTTTTCCACGACATAACCACAGTTTCAGTGCTTCTTTCCTCTCTCAATTGTTTTTATGAGAAAAAAATTGAAGACAAGGCAATGTTTGTTGCAAAGTTTGAGTTCTGTGACAGTTTTGTCTCATGCATTCTAGAAATTAAAGTTTTGCATTAGAAAAATTGAAATGTATTCATCCCATAGCAAATTGGTATTACAGTAAATGTAAGGCAATTCTTATAATGATTAATCCTACACTGAGATTTAGAGAGGTTCATTGTGCTGGGAAGATGAAAAACACTTTTAAGCAAAATATGCAGTGGGGTCCAAACTGCATTTTATCTTTGAAGTGAATGTGTTTTGTGCATGGATGAGTAATTATTTTTTAATAGTGGCATACATGATTACACCAATTGCAGAGAAGACTCTATGACAACAATCATGGTGACAAAGAACAGCCGTGCAGTTGTGTCACTGCCCACTTCACAGGACGTGATACCAACTGAGGCAGTATGTTTCAATGACTACAGCCCTGTATGTTGCAATCCTTTTGTAATTTAAAAAAATATTTACTGAGCATTTTTTTTTCTCTGACCACTGCTGAGGGAGATTTTACTGCAGTGGACTCCAAAACTTAAATCCCTGTCCTTCGCCTGACTGCCACTTAAAGTCATGGCAGGCATGTCAAATCTAAGGGAAATAAGAGCCCTGCCCTTGTAGCAGGTGTTTTCAGAGAGGATTAAGATGTACAAGTTCCTAATGGAGAGTAGTCCTCTTGAAACACACAAGCCCTAAATTCCACTCTAAGAAATCTGGAAAAGGTTGGTTTAATGTTACCTCCAGACAGGTGGATGAGGTGTGGAGTTTCTCTTGCCTTTTTCTTTTTGTTTGAATGTTTTTGAATCGAAGAGTATTTAGTAATTTTCATTAGCTTAATCTTGGAAATTAGAAAATAAACAATTCTCTTTAAAAATTAAATATTCTTATATTGACTTCACTACTTTCTATGCCTACTGAATCACTGTTTGTTTAGAAGAATATTATGTATAAAATTACTTAAAATTTTATACGCTCTTTTCACTTTTGAAGGCTTAATGCATGCTAATGATGCATGATACCACAAAATTATTTTTCAAGGTTAGCTGAAAATGTGATTTCTGACTAAAAAAAATCCACATCATCTTGATTCTTTTTCACCCTTTCCCTTTCTCCAAAACATTTTAGATTAGTATGTTTTGAAAATAACATTTTGAAAATTTTGAATATTTCTGGCACTTACAGTTTTGCCAAAGGGTCTGTATATAAAAGTTTGTTTTTATGGTCCCCAGTGAACCCAATTGAAATATTTGTAAGATGATGCCGTGTGTTCCTTTGCATTTTTTAATGAATATAGGATTTACATTACTAATAAAGATCCCATAAATGTCCATTCAAAGCATCTGTGTGATTGCATACAGTGCCTAGCAAAGAGGGTCATTGATATGACATAGATGATGCTTTATATGCAATTATTGTTGTAGGACAGTTTGTTTGCTGTGTGCACATAGGACATTTTGAACACTAAAGTCTGTTTTAGGTCCTTAACCAGACCAACTTAAATAAAAACATCCCTCCTCCTGCTACCTTTCTCACTCATTTGTCAATAAAAAAATAGCTTGCAAAAGCTTATATTTGTATTACAGTCTTTTGCTTGCCATATGAAAGAGGCACATGGCTTGCAATAATTGGCCTGGATACATGCACACAGTGATCTGCACAGGAGCCTGAGCTCCCCGAGCCTGGCTGAGAGAGAAAACTGCCTGGCCTGGTCATCTTGCCTGCTCTGGCAGCACAGGGCAGGTCCCAGGCTGAGGAGCCCTCCCAGGAGACCAGGCTTGTCAGCTCGGGCTCTGACACCGATGGGGCTGAGAAAGTTTCCTTCTAAAAACTGTGGGCAGAGGGAAAGCTTCTGTCAGTCTGTAAATCCCTGCTCACACCAGCGGAGACAGGAGCAAAAAAGCTCTCTGGACTACTTGTCCTGTATTAAAAGATGAGGAAAACAGTGTGAAACTGAAGACTTATTGATGCCTGGAGAGGCTACCTGGGACAGAGGCCAGGCAGTGTGAAAGGAATAAACCAGGGATTTATTAGAAGGCCTTCAAAGGATACACCTTGGGCAGTACAAGAGGCCACCCAAGACGGACCCAAGTCATGAGTTTTCTCACTTTTGTAAGTTTTGGTCCATTTGCATATTGGGGGTAATTGCCCAATTACAGCTTCAGGTTATGGAGTCCCATCCTCCCGGATCGCTCTCCTCAGTTGCTGTTTACACTTTTTGGGCCTGAAGCTGCATTGGTGTCCTTGGTCCTGGGGCTGGAAAAGGATTGTTTTGTCCAACTAAACTGTGAGGAGAACTTGCTAACACTTTATATGAGGTTCAGAGTTACATACTAATGCAGTACAGAATCTGGAAAATATGAAAGCAAAATATATTACAAGTATTATAAGTACAACATCCTGAATATGCCTCTAAAGCATCTGACATAGATGGATTTAGTACTAAACTTTTAATTTGTTTTTAAGTTGAGCAACACCATCAATGCTTTATTGGAAAGTTCTTATTTATATATATCTATTACTGCATGCATGGCTCGAGTTTATTTTAAGCAATCTATAAATTAGGGCTTAATCATTTGGGGGAAGATGACATGGGTTTAACATTGTCACATCTTTCATCGTTATTGCCTCTTTCTTAAATAATATAATTTGTGACAAATGTGAACATTAATTACATTTAACAAAGAAACATAACTTGAAGTGATTGTATTTTAGAAAACATCCAATCAGTGAGATTATATCTTACACCAAGCTTTAGCTCAAAGTTCAAAAGTCAGAAATCAAATACCATCAGTTATCAAATTATGTTAATGGTTCTAATGAAAGCTTCTGGTATTTTGCTCAACACTGTGTTGCTATTATGGTAACTAATAGGACAAGAAAAGCTGATGGCCATGAAAAAATTAGAAGTGACTGCTAGAGGTTTTTTTGGTTGGGGTTTTTTTATGTGGGCTTTTTTTTTTAATTTAATATATTTGACAATCTGTTTAGTCACCCAGAGTTACCATGTGGTACACTCAGCTTTTTCATCTGGCATAAGAAGGGCATAAACTGTTTTTTAAAACCATTTCAGACCACTTTAATTTCCCTTCTTTAAAGAGCACTTTCACATTATAGGTTTGAGTTTCAAACCAGCAAAGCAAAGAAAGTGAAAGACTGACATTTTGTCACAAATCTTTGCAAGAAACATTGCAGCACTTACTGCATAAATTAACCTGAAATATGTGTATATATTTTACAGAGTTGAAAAAGGAATAATTGATGACAATTTCTGTTACATCAATTAGATATAAATGTTTGGAACTTGATGTTGTTGAGAGGCAGATTTTTTTTGGTGTATATTGACTTGAAGGGTTGAATGCTGCAACTGAAAAATCAAAATAATTCTGAAGCACCTTGTGTATTAATACAGTTTAGCATTAGCTGAAGGTTTACCAAGTTTCCTAAGAAATCTGAAGGTTTTGATTTTATTAAAATAGGGCTCTCTCTTTATTTTCCCTTTTGTTATTGATAGCTCTGGAGGATCAATTCCTAATTTTCTTGACTAAAATGATTTAATAATGTTTTTTGATGTAAATTTTAGCACTTTATTAGAAATCCCTAAATGTCTTGAGAAACTTGCACATTTTATTTACATACTTAAATTACCGATGGGACTTGGAGCATTGATAGTGTGTGCTTAGTAGTTATCAAGTACTAGATTAGAGATGTACCTCTTAGTTCAGTTCCTTTACTTTTTAAAAGCCCAGAATCTGAAGCTGTTATCTAAAATAATACAAGTAGAGAATATTCAAAGGCTATAAATAGCAATTATTATGATTGACAAACACCCAGTGTTGAGGGAAGCAGTGATTTAGCTGGGTCCAGATTTGAAGACATTTCCTTATAGGCATCATAAGGGCATTTCCAGGGCTGAGAAGTATTTATTTATTAAAGTCATGTTGTGTGGTGGGAACGCTGTGGAACTGGGGCTGAGTACACAGAGGGTAGGTAAGGTAAGTCAGCTCCTGAGGATTAAAGAACTTCCATGTAGCTATCACATTGTTTTCAGATTATGCATCATAATGCTCAGTCACCAAATTTTGATTTTGATTTCCTTTTATGTGTAGAACTTTCTTAGTGTGTTCTGGTGTATCTGTGGGTACCATTGATGAAATTGCAGTTATTGATTACATAGAGCAACCTCTTTTGCTTACTCACTTTGTACTTAGGCATTGTGAAAGAATCGTGTGCTAATTTGACACCTCCCTCCCCAGGATTTTTCCACTTAGAAAAGATGCAATAAATATTTTTAAAGAAGAGTGCATTGGACAAAGGGAGAGAAAAAGACTTCAGGTTTATTTTCTTTTTGTTATATGGGGAATGAGTAAACCTTGGACTTCTATTTTTTTCCTCCATAGACAGACAAAGGTCCTTCTGAGTTTGGAAGCAGAGGATTCCTCTTTTTAATAATTTTGAACCTGAAAGCTAAAGCAGGCAGGATCCCTGAAAACGTGATCAGTATGAGAAACCTATCTACAGAAACTTTTGAGTTTGTTCAGTGCAGAGATTTCAGACTTAGTTTTTGAGCTCTCTCTGATGCTGACCTGACTGTAAATTTACCGTTGTAGTCCACAGTGATATTCTTGTAATGGTTAATTAGTTCATTGTAAAAGCTGCAGGAAGTTAACAAGAGCCTTAGAGCTAACAAATAATGTTCACTATATTTAAAGTGAAGGAAACAAATTTTGTCTGAAAGATAGTGATTTCAAAGTGATAAAAAGAATGCTGCAGATATTAATGTTAGAGCATGCTATTGTCAATAGGGCCATGGCAACCTCAGGCTGACTTTCTGAAATGCAGTATCAAAATAAACATCACACTTCTGATGTGAGTTCTTAAATTTTAATGCCAAGTGTGCAATATACTACATTTTGCAATGGATACGGTGCAATCAAAGCTGTATTCTTAAAGCTTTAACTGCCCTTTTGGGTTTTCTCTGTTAAAATCCATTGCAAAACTGCAGTCAAAAACTATAAGAGAATCTTGAACTACATTAAATACTTTTTGTTTCTTGTGCATTTAATAAATGTAGGGAGTTGTGTGCACATCTGGGTACAAACATATACCAAATTTATTTCATCCACTATTTACTCAAACAGAAACTGATAAATAATACTTTCACATTTTTGTTGTGTTTTATTTCTGCCACACCAGGGGCTCAAAAAATGAATGTGTCAGTAAAGGATTTGACAGTGTGTTACGACAGTCATCAATCCAGCCAGCCCTGTAGCCATAAATAAGCTTCATACAGTGCCACACTAAAGAGGACAGTTTTTCTTCTGCAGGACATTGAAAATGTCACGGCAAGGGAATTGTTTGTCCCTGTCTCCACGACAACGCCACCAGCACTTATCATTAAGTTTCACACCAAGATTTTAATCAGCGGTCTTTGTGGCATAAGACCGAGTCAACATCAGCCCAAATTTTCGAAGCCGTTATTCTAATTATGACGAGAAGCTATAGATTGATGAGCTTAGTTTTCTGCAAGGACTGGTGGCAGTTAATTCCTGTGACCTGTGTGCCTCCGGTAGTCTCTTTTCGAGATGGAGTCTTGAAAGTTCGATTATTAGTGACAGGTTGTAAGTGAGAAGAAGCTTATCTCTCCAGAGAGTGTTGATAACTTGAGACAAGGTTTAACTAGGAAGTAGTGCGACAGTAGATGGCAAAAAAAAGGGAAAAAAATCCCCCACCTTCTCTATCTGTAGCAAGCACACTGTAATGAGAAAATACAGACAGCCACAATTTCACAAGTTGTAAATTCTGGTAGTCTTCAACTGTAAATTCTGGTGGAGCCAGTTTCACTCAGCTATCTGAAAATGTGTGAAAATATTTGTCCTGCTGCTTCTCCTGCATGAACACATAGTGCTTTTCAGCAGAAGCATTAAACATTCAGAACCTTGGTACGTGCAGTTCTATTGGGTTTGTAAGTACCTGAAAAATGAGAAGAAATATGACATTTCCTTATGTGAAAAAGAAAAATAGGAGCACTTGCTGCCTCGTTTTCATGTGTATTGAGACTGGCCAAACCAGTGTTATCATTGGTGTTAATATTATTTATGGGCAAACCGTGTGCTCAGAGCTGTACAAGTCAAACAAGACAACGTGTCCTTGCTCTGAGGGGCTTGTAATCTAAGTAGACAGACAATGCAAAATGCACTAGGAAAACCTAGAGGAGAATTATGTCTGAGTTAATTCATTTATTTGTTCTCGGTAATGGGTAGGCAATGTTATTTTTGCTGACTAGAATGTGTGTTTGCAGAAGGAGTGGTGTCAGAAAGGTGAGAGCTCTGCATGTGGATTGAGCAGGAAATATGGGAGGAAAAACGTGCAAATATTTGGTAGAAGGATTTATTAGTGGAGGAGAAAAAGAGACTGTTGGGTGGGTTGGGCATCAGTGTAGTTCTTTCTGAGAAAATAAATGGGGAGACCAAGAAGCAGAGTGATTACTGAAGATCATGTAGTTAGTGGCAAAATCACAACAGTATCTCAGCAGTTAGGAAGCTCTAACCAGAGATGGATACTACTCTGCTGATTAATCACCTTTTGTCTCTGATTTCTGTTAGGGATTAAGTAACTTGTGAAACTGTACCAGCAAAGTGGAGAAATAATTCTCAAAATTGCTCACTCAGTCCCTCTTATTTCTTTTGGGTTTTTTGCTTTGCATGTCTCAAAGCATTTTGGAGAAATGGATGAATAGGAATGAAGTCCTGCTGAGCTGCATGACAGAGACTTTCCTTCAAGTGGTCTGAAAACATTTGAGCTTCCTAGAATATCCAGATCACATTTAGTCAGCATAGGCATATATGTTCATTCTTAAGTGTGTTCAAAAAATTATGAGCATAGCCAGGTACTAAGTACCTTAGAGAGCAGACAGAACAGTGGATAAGAATAAAATAATAAAATTGTCTAAGTGACTTGAGGAAAAGCAAGGACTGCAAGAAGCACCCAGACATGTTTACTATAACAGCAGAAATTGCCTGTTGTATCCCTAATTCTACTGCTCATTAAATCAGAAGTTACACTCTTTAAATGCTGAGTGCTGTAAATGTGAAAGCTGTTGACCTAATTTTCTGTGGGAATTAATAGAATTCCTAAAGCTGTTTTCTAGTGGGAGAAGCTTTCAGTTTCTCTTAGTTTCATCCTTTTAGCTACCCAGTTGTTTCGTTGCTATAGCCAACGAGCAATGGGACTTCACAGTGTGCATTGTCTTGAAGGTTCAGCAAATTCCACCATGAAGACTCTGCTTTGTAATAAAGATTCTGAATGAAAGCAAATTTTAAAAACCTCGAGTATTTGAGAGTGCTTTCTTTAATCTATTATATGCCCTATCTTGAACTTTCAATGGCACTTGTGTCTGAAAGTGTTCAAGTCTTGCCTGCAAACACAGACATGGCAGTTAGTTGGTTAGTTGCAGTTGGGATTTAACCACGTTTTCCATGTGAGTGCCATTGTGCATTGCCTTCCCTAGCTGGGGGCCTGCCTGTGTTGGGGCACTGTCTTGCCATTTGTGCTAGCATAATTCTCCTAGGGGAGAGCAAGATACACCAGAACAAGGAGCATTTTCGTCTATGATTGTTGAAACTCCTTGCACCAAAGCACATTTGTGCCATCCTGGCCATCTCTATACCACAGATTTTGCTGGCATGGCTGTCATGGTATTTTTTTCCTCTTACTCTTCCAGCTGACTTAGCTGTGCTAACAGAACTTTGTGCCTGCTTACAGCAAAACAGCCACTTCTGTCTCTAAACTTCACATTCACAGCTCTAGGACCCATTAATTATTTTATTTTTTTTCAGTAAGTCAGTTTTTTTCTGTATAGAAATGAATAGAAACTGTGGTATTTTGATAAAACAGAAAAAGTAACTGGAGTACATGAGTGTTAGGAGATGGGAAAAGGAATCCTTCTCTTCATGTTCTTGGATGATACTGGAAATAAACAAAAGGGAATGATCATAAATGATGGACTATAAGATTAAACTAGATAATGAATTAGATACTCTTTTGTCAAGAAGCACTATTTTGTATGGTGACAGCTCTATCCATTATAACAATAAGATTAAGAAACTGTATAAATGGAGCCGTATGAAGTTATTCCTAAGAATTCACTTCAAAACTGTTGCTTCTTTTGCAGAAACCTAATGCAGATTTCAAATTGCCCCTTAGACATTGCTGCAGCTCAGTTCTCTTCTAGCTGCACATGATATTCAAAGGATGAGTTTGAAATTAAATATGATTTTCAGAAGCAGTGGTTTGCTGCAGTGTTCTAAGTTTCTGGCCTCTGATTTTAATCTGTTGAAAGCTGATGTAAGCAATGGAGCTATTCAGCAGATTTTGGTGTGTTTTTCTTTCCTTTTTTTTTTTTTAAAGGCCTGTCTGTCCTTGTTAATTAGAAGTGTACATATTGGGAAATTAACTATGAAATACTAAAAATGATAAATTATTTCTTATTTGAAAGTATAAATTAAAGGTTTAGTGTATATAAAATTTGTCATGTTTAATTGCAAGTTCAATTAAAATTCAGGATAATGATGATTTATACAGGATTCTGTGTAATTTGATATTCATTAGCTTAGCCAGACACATGCTGATATTAGCTCGTTAATTATGTTTCCTTTTGTTGAAAGCAGCCTTGTGAAAGCAATCTGCTCAAAGTTTTTTAAACTCATTCTGCTAAATGAATATTTGGCAGCTGTTCATGTTATTGAGATGGTCACTGTGGCTACACTTCACTCACATAGCATCAATCATACCTACTGAATGACAAACAAGGGTTTCTCGTTACAAACCCATTTATGAAGGTTATGGTTGACATTAAAGAGCTATTGCATGGCAGCATGATATTGCTTTACAGTAATGTTAGAGTGTAACTACAGCTAGAACTGGCCTCTCCCACACAACCAGAACAAATAGAGTTTAACTGGGACAGGAGGAGGGAAAAAAATCCCCTGTTTCGGATGCAAGTAATGCAATCTGCATATGAAGTGCTGAGCTGCTTTCACATCTCTGGAATGTGGAAGGGAACGCTGTAAAAGTCGTGAGACATTAATGCATAAAAAAGCAACGTGTGTAGCCTTCTGGGGTGTTAGGTCTGTGCTCTTCAGGTGTTCTTAACACTCTCTTCTAAGTGGAATTGACCTGAATAATTTTAGAGATGGATGTCATGAAGTAGTTCCCAGAGAGAACTGCATCCAGCTGAGGAGAGGAGTTATCCTTTGGGAGGAATTAGCTCTGCTCTGGAGGCCTCTAGCCTTTGCATTAAGTAATTTTGCAGAATTGTCAAGGCTATGGGGGATTGAGCAGCTTAACATTTCAGGATCACTAGAGATTTTTATCTGAAAATATTTGAGATAAAATGCATTTGCTGTTTAATGAAAAGACAAGTGTAGCTTTGAAAGATTGATGGCTTGAAATCTAATTCTTTTGTTTCTACTAAAAATAAAATGCAACAAATGTACTGAGGGCTATGGCACTCAAAAGGAGTTATCGTTTCTCTGAGTGTTTGCTACAGGAATATGCAGGTATCTTTATCTTGGATTGCTGTCTAGTCTCTGTCCTTCCCATTGGCAGGGAATTGTTGAGATTCCATTTTTTGCATCTGAAAAAGTCTTTCTTTCTGGAGTTCCTCAGTTTTCTATGCTGGAGTAAACTCATGGACTTCAGGGACAGAAGAGGTGCTGGACTGGTGTCCATGCTAGATACGGTTTTCACCCAAGTTCTTGAATGTTAAGACTCAGGATCAGAGTGCTGGACTGAGAATAATTTTTTTAATGTTGCTTTCTGAACTCACTCTTGTGTTGTGCTCTTCATTTTTCTGTGTGCTATGACACCATCCAATAATGATAAACCAGTATTGCTTTCAAGGGAAGAGCCAAAATTAATAGATTCTTGTCCCACCTACCTACATGTTCTAAAGTTTTCTGAGAAGTGCTAGCTCTGAATGCAGTTTAAAACTCCTCTAAAATGGGAGATTACAGTATTAAATCAAATGGAAGTTGTTGATTACCTTTACTTGAACCAAGACACTACACACTGACTATTCATTGTCAGCCGGAAGAGTTTCACTTATCTGAGCCTGGTTAGCAGAGAAGTCACTCTTCTACCACCTGCATGTTATCTTTCTTGCATAGCAGTGTGGTGCTAGTAAAGACGTTTTGACTAGGTAGCTAATCACTGTTAATTCTCTTGGAGGTACAGCTCTTGTGTTAGAGAGCCAGGTGTTGTTTCTGTAGGCTTGGAGGAAGAGGCTTAATATGAGAAGCAGATGTGATAGCACAGATTTGCAAATCAAGTTATTAGAATACTTTCAAAAAACTTCAGAGGCAGTAAAGATTTGGCAGACACAATAGAAACTTCTTAACCTTCTTTCTCTGACCCTGCAAAGTGTCTGGCTTCATATTTTGTTTTTGTTTCACTTTCTAGTATCAAACATCTGCTTTGAAAATGCAAGTAATTTGTTTTCTGTAATTGTCTCGAGTTCTTTTGATTGGTTTTTGGTCATTCTTTCAAGGTATCAATTGGCTAAAAGCATTCATGGAATAGGGTCTAATGCTCAGACTGTGAGGGCAAATTTAAAAGCAAGCAGCTGCTTGAGGGTCATTGGTTTTTAGGTGGGCACTTTGTGTGTTTCCTCCTGTTCAGTTATAGAAGTGAATTTTTAAAATAAAATTTATATAACCTGGGAATGTGATTAAAATACTAAATATTTTTCCTTCATTATTTCACTAAGATTCTAGAGTCCTGTTTGTTATGAAGTGTTGGACATAGATCCTCTAAATCTCATATTCTTGATGAGGAAGATGTAAATTGTTTGTATTTGTTTAATGCTTTATTTGTCTACGCTTTATTTCTCAGATTAAAAAGGCCCATGAGGAACCAAGAGCACAGAATTTTAAGGAAGCATTGGTAGAAGACCTAGTGAATGAACCTGCCATTTTTACCTAGTTATTTGTCATAGAGTTGCACGTAAAATTTTTTATAGGATTTTGATTAGATAAAATAGAATTTCCCAATCAAGTAGTGCACAATATTTTATGAAGCGTTCTGGTGTAATTTTTGAAAGCTTCTCCTTTTGCTGAATAAGCCCATTTGTGCTGTATAATAGTACTGCTATAAAGCATGGAAGAGTCTGATTACAGTAATTGTTGCTATTTTGATTCTCAAGATTTTATTAATTTTAACTTTCAACAAAAGGAAGGATTCACTGATTGTAAGTGACAGTGATGTGTTTATAGAAGCACCTGAAAAGTCACTGTAGGCATTTAGACAAGAAAAATCATTTTAGAAAGAATGTCTTTTGTCCCTGGTAGCAATGCTGGTAACTGCTTATTGAGCAAGACCTTGTCAGCTCTTTATTGCACTGTGTTGTTGGGTAATAGTTAAAAAATTATTTATAGAATGGAATCCCAGCTGTGCTGAAAATACTATCATTTAATATGTTGCCTGTGATTGTCATTAATTTGTTGGGTTTTTTTTGCCTAAGGATTATGAAGAGAACAAAGATTTGGCTGTATGTCTAAGATTGAGCACTATATGAAATTTTTGTCAGGGGACTTGTTGACCTTATGTAAAGTTGCCTCTTTGAGAAGCTCTTTATATTCTGGCTGCAGTTGCTATGGCAGTTGGATAAACCCAACAACAGCCAGCATGCCCTGGTGCAATGTATTTCAGAGGCTTGGCCTCCAAATGGGGATCGTTGCTTACTGCAAATTTTACAGCCAGTGCAGAAATAACGATCAATCAAGCGAACCATGGATTTAAAAAGCATAGGCTGATATTGTTATTAATATACACAATGCAAGAGATCTCTTACTCCACACAGGATCATACATACTCTACTACTTGCTGTTAAAAATGACAGACCTCTAATAAAATAATTTCTTTATTAACATTCACAACGTGTTTGTAACTTGAGATATTGCAGTAGATTTTTAGTACGCTTGCCTTAGGTTGATTGGTTGTTTTGGTTTGTTTTTCTAGTGTGGTAGCCTTTCTAGCTCTTTCATCTAAAACTACAATGTTCTGCTGTTAGAAAAGATGGAGTTGGTCTCCTAATATATTCAACCCAGAGCATCACTTCAGTGACATTAGTTGTTATTTTGTGTCCAGCTGCGCTCCTGGGAAAGGTAGACTTGATCAAGAAGGTTATGATTACCTTCTCTTTGCAGGGATGGCTGACTCAGCAGCACTATGTGCTTAGTCTGACTTAAAGGAAAAGACAAAATCCTACTATTACCCTTCTCCTCAGGGACAACTGCCATTCTCCATCAAGAAGACAACTAGTCAGCCAGAAAGATTGACTCCCAGAAATTCACCACAATCACTTTAGTATTTTAAATTTCAGGTGGGACTAGAATTGATGGTGGTAAGGGCAGAGACTCAGAGCTTTGAATCTTTATCCTTAAGTGAGTTAAGCAAAACTGCTAGCTCTGAAGAAGTCTGTATTTCATTTTAACATTTAGAAAATAGGATAAATGAGGAAGGGAAAATGCAGTTGCTGTTTGGAGGTGAGGAAAAAGGCATTTTAAGCATTTTGATGATGAGAAACGGAATTCTAAATTATTAAACAGCTCTAAATTGTTATTTAATCCTATTTGGATGTCTGTGTTGGTGTATGGATGATTAAAAAAAAGATACCATAAACATATAGTTTCTATAGTAAGTAAAATTGTTGAAAATAGATTTATATCTAAGGCTTAATCTACTGTCATGTTGATAGTAGAGACCATCATACATAGTAAGCTGAAGTTTCACCTTTTGGTAAAAAATGAATAAAATATGAAAAAAGTTAAGCGAGATCAAAAGAAATAGTGTGAAACCAAACTAGCATTAAGTGCTTGGTTCATGACTGATAGTGTTGCAGCTGTGTATTTGCTATGCAAAAATGTTCCTGTTCAGTTGGGGTAGCAACATTTATACAGAATCATCCTTTAGACTGTGTTCATTCATACATGAGATCCACAGGGTTTTCCTAGTGCTGTGATAATGTTCTTTGAGGTATCTCAGTCTTTGGGATGTTAAGTTTTGTTTGCATTTTGAAATGGCACTAATGGTTTTTTTTTTAATGTTCTACAAACAACACATATTGGGCAATAGAATAATACTAGCAGAATGCCAGTATCTTGGCCTTTTTGCTTTTATTAATAAATATATTTTATAAAAATGCAATATTTTATCAGAGTACTGTGTGCATGCGTTCCCATTTCTGCTCCTTCCCTGCATGTGTTTCACCTGGAAGCCAGGAAGGGTTAACAGAGGAAACAAACGTTGTCATTCAGTCACTCTGAAATGAGACATTTAGAAAACTGTGGCAAGTTCCAGTGAGAAGGTTGGGGTGACTGGAGGTCTTGCTTGTAATTGATCAGTTAATTTAGTGCTCTTGAAAATGTAATGTATTGGAAGTAGAGCATAGTTCCTGTATGAGCTGAGAAGTAGATTTATTTTTTTTTTTAATGGAGGGAGAAATATTGTTTAGAGCACTACTATAACCCATAGTTATAGGCTATTGTGAAATTTGGGAAAGCTCTGTAAGTAAGAAAGTTTCATTCTTTATCAGCATGTTGAAAGTAAAGTTTTCATTGTCGCCATCCTTCTGAATCATGTGTGAATTTAATCTCTGGAATAAGTGTCAAGAACTAAAAGGATCTCAGTCTTTGTAATTCCAGTTTGTTGTTTACTCTGCCTTTAGAGCATCACCAGTGATGAAAAGGGTGCAGTCTTATGAGCAGTGTTCCTTCTAACATACTGAGGGATGGCTGCTATTCATTGCCTTTAATCTGAAAATGGGTTAAAATCACTTTATGTGAAATGCAAATATGTGTCTGTTTCATGATGGGAGCTCATTTCACTTTTTGCTGGCATTTCCATCTGCATTCTCAGTCTGCTTCACTTTACAGAAATCTCTGTCCTCCTTTTAATTCAGACAAGAATCTAAACTGCTGTTGAATATTAGGTTACTCCAGCCACAGTGTATTTGTAAAATCTTTCTCACCTTCATGGGAGAATAGGTTTTGCTTTTGGGAAAATATGGTCAGAGGACTGGAGAACCCCTCCTATGAGGGCAGGCTAGGACAGCTGGCATTCTTCGGGCTGGAGAAGAGAAGGCTCTGCAGAGACCTTTCAGACCATCTTTAGTCTCCTAAAGGAGACTTCTGAGAAGGCTGGAGAAAAACTTTTCACAAGGGCATGTTGTAGAACAAGGTTTTAAACTGAAAAGAGGGTAGGTTTAGGTTAGATATTAGGAGGAGCTTTTTTCTCTGAGGGTGGTACACTGGAACAGATTTTCTCAAGAAGTGGCAGAGGCCCCATCCTTGGGCACATTCAGAGTGAGCCTGGATGGGGATGTGGGTGACCTGATCTAGTTGAGATGTCCCTGCGTACTGCAGGGGGATTGTATGGAATAGATGATCCCTAAAGGTGCCTTCCAACCTGGACTGTTTTGATTCTGTGATTTCTGAGTCTTTCAGGATTTGTAAAGCCTCAAAGTTTTAATTATAAAATTGGAATGGCATGTAAAGGTGATGACTTCCATGGTTGAATGTTTATCAAACTTTGAGATTTAAAGCAATTTTATGAAAAAACATGACATTTTCCTCTCTGTCAACCTTCTTATTTTTTTTTTTTTCCCCTTGGTCATTTGCTTTTCTTTACATTTAACATTCTCTGGGATGACTTATATGGTCAATTGAAAAGTTTGCTTTCCTTTTGGACCAATGACCATATCTTCATGATCTGTGAAAATAAAACCCCTCCCCTCACCCCACCCCCAACCCAGCAAAAATCCTCCTGTATGAAGGAGATAACATCGCTATTAGTTTGCTTTTAAGCATTGGAAGACCATAATGTTTTTATGTGGTTGTCAGAGGACATAGCAAAATGTTCCAAACATTGCTAACAAATGTGTTTAATACCTAAACAGGATCCTTTACCTTGGAAGTGTGTGAGAGATGAATTTAAAGGAGGTACCACTGAGATTTATGTTGTTACAGAACTGTTAACTAATGACCCTGTGAAAAGTGGTGTGTGTGTGTGTGTGTATATATTTTAAATTTTTTTTTTTCAAGTCTATGACTGCCTTGATGTAAAATAATATGAGATACAAAGAGCAAAAGCAGTTGTGGTTTTGGGTTTATTGTTTTTTTCTTTTTTTAATGATGATGTCTTTGAGACACAGTTACAAGAAAGTAGTTTACTGGCAAGGTGGTTAAAATGGGAAGACGAGTGATACTCTTCATTCTCCTTTATTAGTAAATTGTGCAGTTATTTCCATTGGTCATTTTCTGGTAGAAAAAAAATGGATTTAATGCTCAAAAAGCATAACACCAAAGCAGAGAAGATATATTAAAATTGTCTTTAACTACAGAGGGCACATGCGAACTTTCAAACTCTGTTCTTCCTTTACCTTGAAAATTGACATCAGATTCACATGGATTATACTGGTTTATAGATTGCTGTGCTGAAAGTTTCTCCTGAGAAATCTGAATTCGTACAGGATATTCAGATATAGTGAGGTTCTCTGTAACGAGCTTTAATGAGCTTTCCAGTGGAACTAATACACAGAAGTTTTAATATCTGTTTCTCACCCCACAATTTGAAAGGGAAGATTTCTATTTGTCTTGTTAAATGGTAGATGCAGTCTTCTACAGGATATCTATTGTCACAGTGAAAGTTTGAAAGAACTGGCTGTACATAATTCAACTAAATTAACTCAAAAGGCAGACAAATTTATTTATGCTGAGGTGCAAACTGTAGGTGGTAACATCAGTAGTTCACCAAAGAGGTTGAAAGAAGGCCTAGAATCTTTAATGGGTTTCTTGGGTCACAACTACATTCTTCAATTTCTTAAATATGACATGAAAATAAGAATGTTTTAGTCATATAGAATGAATGTGAGTATTGTGTATTTCAGGATACTTACACTTTTGCTGATTTTTGTTAACTGGCAGTCACACATACCCTATTTTACTGGAGTAATCTTAATTATTTTCAAACTTTGTGTAAAATTAAGAAATCCTAGAATCATTAGGGTTGGAAAGGACCCCTGGAGATCATCCAGTCCAACCTCCCTGCCAAAGCAAGGTGACCTACAGCAGGTGCCACAGGAGCCATCCAGGTGCGTTTGGAATGTCTCCAGGGGAGAGTCCATGCTCTCCCTGGGCAGCCTGTTCCAGTGCTCTTCCAACCTCAACATAAAGAAGCTCTTCCTCACGTCGAGGTGGAACTTACTGTGTTTTAGTTTATGGCCATTGCTTGTTGTCCTGCTTTTGGGCACCAGGAATAGAGTCTGGCAGCATCCTCCTGACAGCCACCTTTGAGATGATTGTATGGATCGATGAGATCCCCTGTTTTCTCCAGACTAAGCTGGCCCAGCTCCTGCAGTCTCTCCTCATCAGAGAGATGCTCTAGACCCCAAATCATCTTTGTGGCCTCTGCTGGATCCTTTTCCAGTGGCTCCTTGTCTTTTTTGACCTGCTGGGACTAGAATTGAGCACAGCACTCCTGGTGGCCTCACTAGAGCCAAGCAGAGGGGAAGATCACCTCTGTCAACCTGCTGGCCTCACTCTTCCCGATGCTCCTCAAAATCCCTTTGTCCCTCCTGGCAGCAAGGACACTCTGCTGGCTCACAGTCAGCTTGTCATCCAAGACTCCCTTGTCCTCTGCAGAGCTACTCCCTAGGCAGTCAATCCCTGACCTGTACTGGTACCTGGGGTTATTCCTCCCCAGGTGCAGGACCTTATACTTGCCTTTGTTGAATACATGTGTTTATCTCCAAGTTCTTGAAAAAATTTGGAAAATTCACTGAATAAAAATAAGGATGGAGAGAGATTTGGGCAGAGTAGCTCAGTGATTTGGGTGTATAATTAGTACCCTATAGCCTCTCTTTTCCTTGAAAACCAGATCCAAAATGGATGCCATTAATATACAGTGGATTGGACTGAGAAAGCACAGTCAGCTGGCAGGTAATTTAGTATTTGTTTGTAGCTGGGTAACAGAAGGACAAGAACTTCAGAGGTTTTGGAGGCCTCTAATAATCTTAATGGAGAACTTGGAAATTAATTATGAAAAATTCAAAACAAGATGAATTACTATTTGGAGAAACATCATTAGGAGAATGGGTGCAAAGAGTAACTTTCATCTGCTTCTGTGCAAAGTCGCAGAAAAACTGTTCAAAATAAACTTAAATAGATCTGGAAAAGATAAATCATGGTAATTCATAATGAGATTAGCACTTCCAGTTGAGCAAGTCTTTTTTGTTCACTTTTGTTGGGGACCATTTAGATATTGTTTCATTGTAAGGCATCTGTGTGGGGGCTATTGAATGAGCAGCTGTTGCTCAATTCTTTTAGTGTTGTCCTTGCCTTTTTGCTTTAAACAGGTTCCAGAAGTCTGAACTTTACCTCTTAACATGCCTTTTGAGAAATGACAGGGTGAATCTGAAACGATTTTACCTGAGGGTTAGGGCTTAGGTATGCCAAACAGGTTTATTTCTTTCTTTTTGTAGTCAAAGAGTAACTTCAGGGATGTAACTTAAGCTACCTACTGTGTTTGCATACTTATAGCAGGTTTTAATTGTATTGAATCACAAAAAATACACAGTGGTAACTGAATGACACTTGCAGAAGCATTACATATCACTCTCATGTCTTCCTCTAAGAAAAGCCATGCTACCAGTTGCCAAGGGTAGGATTTAAAGACTGTGAGATACTATATTAAAATATGCCATTAAAAATTTTGACTTTCTCGTAAATCCTTGTGTTCTTAGCATTTCAGCACTTTTGAACTTTTAATTTATACTCGTATCTATGTATGTAGGTTTGTCTTCCTTTATGTAAGAATGCAAGCTTTTGTGCATGAGATCCTGCACAGTGGTGTTGGCCACTGAACATGTCTGCATACAGTACATTAGCAAATCATTTCATCTGCACTTATATGCAGAAAAGAGGGGAGGGGAGACTAATTCTTTCCTTGGTTTTTGAGTGTGTTTGTCTGAAATTGGCTATGAGGCTTACATTCAAGGTACTCCTCCAGAGAATGTTAGTCCTGTGGGGATTTTTTTTTAAGTCCACTGAGAGAGACTCATTGTGGCATAGGACCAAGATGTAGGCCAAGTGGAAATACAGCAAAGTGATTTAATAGAAAAGGTAATTCCTATTCAAACTGGATGGTCCCTTATTCATTTCCTCGGATTATCATCAAATTTATGTCACCAGCAAAGGAGCTTTATTGAGTTTCACAGATATATTCCTTTTGCTTTCATTGTCATTAGTTGGCACACTGACATTTTCATATGTGTCTCAGCTAATGCCTCAAAATTACTCCATCTACAAATGTAACAATTGAACAGATAATTTTAATAAGATTCAGCTTGACTTCAGACTGCACTCCTTCCTTTCTTTATAGAATGCAAATTGTAACCTGTTTTTAAAGCCGTGCAATGCAGTGAACTTTAATGGGATTTGACAACATCATATTAAGCACAACAACTACGCATAATGTACCGAAAAATTGGACGTGAAATTGGAAACATAGCTGAGAACAAAGTAAATTTACATGGTTTGGTAGTTTGAATGTCTGATATCATATTCTCTCATGCAAGCTCCATAAAAAGCAAGGGATTTAACAATGGATATCAGCGGAAAGTGCTTTTAAAGTTAAAGCTGATGGATGGCTTGTCAAAAAAAATAATTGCATTGGTTGGAAAGTCGGGATGCGTGCTGAGGGGGAGAGAACAGGATATACAGAGAGGATGATGGGAAGTGACAGTGGTCTGTCAAGAAGCAGTGGCTGCCCAGAGAAGTGTGAAGCCAGAGCTATAAGGTGGCAGAGTAGAACAGGCTGTCAGAGCGGGAAAGTGGCTTTAATACCCTGAAAAGCAAAGGAATCCGCCTGTCAGCCTTGCTCAGCCGTGCTGAAAGAGGAAAAGAACATGGCATGAAGTTAGAGACATTAAACGGGAAAAAAAGAGAGGCCAATGAAAGCCAGTGAGGAGGGGTGGCGAGCTGTTATGTTTTTTAATAGACAAATGACACATTTCTAGGTGCAGCAAGAAAGCAAACTGTCTAAGAAATTTAGAACTGATTAGAGGCTTTTTTGAAAAAGAAATACAAGATGATCAGCATCTATTTGTGGCATTTTTAAATGTACCACATAGCTCTGTGACCTTCCCTTCTCTTCCCTCTTGTGTAACTGTGCTTGCCCATTGCTTCTCTGAGAGGCAGAAATGGTTTTGTTATGGAAGCAGCTTTGTCCCTGTAAGCATTGGGAGAACTTGGTGTTTCAACCAAAAGTAATTGTCTCAGAGGTCTCTTTTTAGCCATTTCTAAGCTATTGGCTTATAAATCTGATAATCAACCTAACCAAACAATTTTCCTTGAAATTTTTTTGCGTGTTGAGATTCATTTGGCTGTACATCATTACGATTTATGCCTGGCACTAATGCAGTCCCACATAAATTGCAGCACTCATAGGTTTTAAAGGTTTTCCACAAACTTGGGAACTTTCTTTGTGTTTTAAAGGTTGCAGAAAAAAAACAAACCCTGAATAACTGTCAATTCAAGTTTTAAAAATAAAATAAGTAATTTTGAAATACATTTTTCTGTTATAATCTGTTAGAAATGTCTTTGAAGAAAAAATGGGGAAAAGAGTAAAATAGAAAAGTTTTTAAAATATTTATGTAAAATATATATATATATATACTTGGTATAGGATAATGCATTAAAAGGTGCTGTGCTTCATAGCTGCTGTGTGAGGAAGGCATTAGAAACACAGTCCCTAATATAATTTTCAGTGGGTTGTTTTAATGCAACTGAAGAAATAATGTCCAGTAGAAAAATGGAAGTAAAAAACAAAGTACAGCTCGTGCACCAGCACTCAAAAAATGCACGTTACATCTTAAACAAATTTTTTAAATTTTAAAGTTTTTTAAATTTTAAAAATTAAACACAAGTTGAAATATACTGAGTGAAATGGAAGCTGCAAGGAAATATTGTTAGGTAGATTTCAATACTTTTTAGGATTTGACTCAGCTTATAATTGTGACAGAAGTTATAAAATGCAGTTTAAGTTTCTGGATGTAGCTTCACAGAATTTGTTCTGATTCTCCTAAGGCTGGTTGGAAATAAAACTCAAGTTAGCAGCTCTCTTGTGAAACAGAAAAGGAAACAAAGGTCAGAGTTTTTGGTCAAAAGCGCTTCTAGACTTTGGGTCAGATGTCATTTATAACAACAGTCTAATTCAAATATGGACCTTTCAATATATTTGTCCATATAATCTTTTATGTTTTATTTCTGTTGCACTGTGTTGAATGGGAGAATTCATTATCTACAAACATGTATTTTCTAATTGATGGAAAATAATTATATTGTGCTTATAATACACAGATGAAACCCCCAGATAATTGCTTGCTCCTATAGCATACTTGCTTCTTTTGTTGAATATCATGTGTCTGAAAATTTATTGCATCCTGAAGCAGAAGGCCCCCAGTTAAAATGTTATAAGCATTATATTACTAGTCCTTTGTTGAGACTACAGCAGAAAATTGGGAATATTTTAGTGCAACAGAATTGTTATGCCTATTGTTAGGCATTTTAAACATTTTAAAATGCTGGATTTTGCATTTAGTTTGCATTTGAGAATCAACATGTTCATTGCTATCTTTAATGTAGTAAACATTGAATGTGTTTGCTTTTGGGGGTAAATGGTGGCCCAGCTTTTAAGGATTCTCCATGCCAGACCTAAAGGAAAGGGCATTTTCTTTCTTTATGGGTGCAATTTCAAAATAAATAATGAAAAAAAATAAGTAAGAATGATCACTCCTCCCTTCTCTCATTAGCATCTAATGTAAAATTACAAAACTAAATAAATGAGGAAATTGCAGTAATCCATACCTTTTATGTCTTGATATTTTATGAGCTTCTGGATGGTTAATGATGTTACAGATTGTATTTTGGTTTTAATCAGGCAATTTTCCTATAGTGGCTGTTGCCAGTGCATATGGGTACATTTCAGTACATATATAGTATAATATATATAGGATAGTATATATAGTCTAAGCAAATGCATGAATGGTAGAACTCTCTACTTGGACAAAATGAGAAAAAAATCCCGCCCAAAACCCCAAACAAAAAAAACCCCACAAAACTCCTTCAGTGTTTGAAAAGCATCTTTTGCTTGCCAAGTAAGATTTGATAATAAAGTAAGATACTTTATTTCTCCCGTTCTTTAGTCAATGAAAGTCCTAACTAGCAGGGAATGAAGGCAATAAAAAGTGCTCTATTTGCTAGGCACAAAGCTGTGATGTTAGACCTAGAACTATAACCTCTGCTTGTTTTTCCTTATGTCTTACACATTCAAAAAATCTGTACTGTTGCTTGGAATATAGTGTTTTTGTGTATTAATAGCTCTTTTGGTTTGCAAATAATACCTCTTTGTGTCACTGTGTGGTTCCAGAAGGGTCACTGGTTTTTTACGCTTTAGGAAGATTGCTACTGTTATCTGTAAATCCATTGCTTGGACAAGAATGGGATTGCATGATATGATTTAAAACAGTATCTTCTGTATTTTAGTCTTTCCACAAGGAAATGACCCTTTACTATATACAGCTTAAATAAACAAATAAAGCTTCTGTGACATACTGTAGTAAAGCATTTGCCTTTGTTACCTCAGAAGTACTGACTAAAATGTCTTACTAAGCAAGATATAAAGGGAATGAAAAGAATAATAAATCAAATTAGTTCTCATCTCAAGTTTGGAGCACCATATATAATGCTAGTAGTTATTGGTATAATAAAATGGATTTAATGAGAAATCTAAATGTTAGCATTTAGATGGCTGTGTTTTGGTAGCTTGGAAATTGGCTTTGAAAGTTCACAGAATCGCAGAATATGCTGAGTTGGAAAGGACCCACAGGCACCATTGAATCCAGCTCCTGGCCCTGGCACAGGATAGCCCCAGATATTCCCACCATGTGCCTGAGAGCGTTGTGCAAATATTTGAACTCTGTCAGGCTTGATGCCATGGCCCCTTCCCTGGGGAACCTGTTCCAGTGCCCAACCATTTGTCCATGATCTTAGAGGCCTTCTCTAGCCCAAATCATTTTATTACTGGATGATTCTCTGTGTAAAGTTTTAAAATACAGCAGTGTGGAAATCACATTTGCCTCTCTGCAGCGAGATATTCAAACACAGGAACATGTAGGACTTAAAAGAAAAGGCAGCCTGGATTATCTTTTGTAATGAAATGCCTCAAACTCAAGAGGGATCTCATTTGTCCCATAATACTGATTTTATATAGACTTACAGTATTATTAAGCAACACATCCCAAAGTACTCAGCTACTTATATGCATTCACCTGAAAGAGTTGAAAGCAGAAATTGAGGGTAAACTGGAGTCTGAGAGATGATGATGATGTACATAATTTTGATATAAATGTTGCATGTTTGTTGTTATCCTGTGTGAGAGTATTGCTTATTTCTAGGCAAAATTCTTACTTCCTTGTAAATTCCAATGAGAAAGTAAAACACCTTGGAACAAGTAACTCCTAGCAAGTAAGGAATCAATTTTCTACTGTTGAAAATGCCCTGACCTTCCATTTCCCTAGGTTTGACTACTGATCTGCCCACCCAAGATCCTCATATGAATTTCATAAAAATAATACTGAAAAATTTATTTCTGTTATGTCCTATGGGGTATGTAATTTCTTGCAAATAGGAAGTAGAGGATCAAGCTTCTGTTTGAATGAATCCAGGTGAGATTAAGATATGTGGCACTTCAAGGAATTTAAATCATGCATCTCGAAGCCCTCTTTTCACTCACTTCCAAACTGTTAATGATTTTACTTTTGGTGTCCAGTTATATATATTCATATATATATAAAATATATCAGTCTTTGTAGAGAGAACATGTAGAAAGCAGCATGTGATATTGCAGCAATACACGTTAACTTGATTTTTGGGTCTTTTATGGTTTTGGTAAGGAACCAGACACCATCAAGAACAGTTCCACTTATGGTGATCTAGAAGGCAGCAGAATTTTGAAGGTTTTTCAGCAGACCTCCTTCTCTTGTTAAGATCTTAGAACAGCATAGGTACTGCTTAGTTTGTCAACATTTAGTTTTTCTCCTGCTAGAATTTTCATGTATTAGAATATTTTCTTTGTTTTGTTAAGTATGAGAGAAGATATATCTAAGTTGTGTATTTTTAGCTGGTGTAAAGGATCAGGTTATCAAATGTATTGGATGGTAATGAAATGAGGTCTGCACAATGCTTGAACCTGTATCAATTGGATGTGCAGTCTGGCATTCTCCAGCCTGTGTTTCTCTTGCTAACCCAGTTAGGGCTTGGGTCAGATTTAGGTGTGTAAGCTGGTATAAAAGCATTCTGTCATGATGAGAAGGAACAGTGTTAGGAGCCTGCATCTTTCCATTTTAATTTCTGGGAAAAGTCGCCCTCGCATGACAGCAATGCACTCTTTTCCCATTTGTGTTTTTTAGTAGGGAAGGGCTGGATGTACACATGACACGGGGCAGTGCTTTAATGATTGAAGCAGTTTTGGAATACGACACCTGGACTAGTTTACTGTAGTGAAGGGTATCAGAAATTTGATGTAGAGATTTCCTCTCTTGTTGTCCCCTTAAAGAGCTGGAGGCAGGTGTGCCTGCCCAGGTATTAGGCACTGGCTCATCTCTAGCCCGGGCCAGGAAACAATAAGAAGAGAATACGGAGGAAAAGATAGTTGCTTTTGTCAGTAGTTCTTACAAACTTCAGGCATTTCTTCCTGATATCCACTAATGATAGAAGCACCTTAATAACATCATTTGAAGGTCTGTTTGAAATAGTAGTAGTGGTTCAAAGCCCTGGGAGTTTGCTCAACCAAACATGACTGTAGCTGCATAAATAACAGATACTAACTTCCTTTTCTTTATTGAACAAGTCATGTCCTGAAGGCTCCTGTAACTCACTATGAACCAATATTCTGCTTAGATACTGTTTTTATGTAATATAATTTTATAAGTCTTAAACCTTGTCAGAAAGGTCATGCAATCCATTACTATTTGTGTTCCAGGTGTTTGGTTTCTTTTANTGATGTAGAGATTTCCTCTCTTGTCATCCCCTTAAAGAGCTGGAGGCAGACGTGCCTGCCCAGGTATTAGACACTGACTCATCTCTAGCCTGGGCCAGGAAACAGTAAGAAGAGAATACGGAGGAAAAGCTAATTGCTTTTGTCAGTAGTTCTTACAAACTTCAGGCATTTCTTCCTGATATCCACTAATGATAGAAGCACCTTAATAACATCATTTGAAGGTCTGTTTGAAATAGTAGTAGTGGTTCAAAGCCCTGGGAGTTTGCTCAACCAAACATGACTGTAGCTGCATAAATAACAGATACTAACTTCCTTTTCTTTATTGAACAAGTCATGTCCTGAAGGCTCCTGTAACTCACTATGAACCAATATTCTGCTTAGATACTGTTTTTATGTAATATAATTTTATAAGTCTTAAACCTTGTCAGAAAGGTCATGCAATCCATTACTATTTGTGTTCCAGGTGTTTGGTTTCTTTTAACATAGGAGTGATTTTTTTTTTTCCCTGTAGATCCCCTTCGTAACAACACAGGATTTGTTGTGTTAGATTCTTCTTGCTCATCTAGTTTCTCTTAATGTAGCCAAATGTTTTCTTGGCATTCTCTTCCCCCTTCTCCCTGTAGGCGTGGGATGTTTTATTCTACTGAATTTGGTGTTTCCTTCAAGCAAGTAAGGACCCCTAAAGATACAAGGGCATTGAAAAATATAAAACTGGTCAAGATAAATGGCAGAAAACACCATGCATAAATAAAACACCCCCTTCTCCCTCTCTCCTTCTCCCCCTTCCAAAATGAACAATGATTGTGTGGTTGAAGACCTGGCTGAATAAGTATGTCAGGTACTGATTGGAAGAATGATAAATGGAGTGACCTAACAAAGGATTGACTTCTCCAAAAGACAGGCCTTTTTTAATGGATGGAAAGGGAGGAAGCCTCATTTAGAAGGGAAAGGCTGTTGGCAGTGCAGATATGACAAAGGGGAAGTCGACAACCATTGATTTACGTTCGGGAATGACAGTTGAAAAATTCAACAATAATCATGACAAATGAGAAGCGATGCAGTCAGAGGAAAAAATGCCAATACGTTAAGCCTGAGAAGAAATGCCAAGGTCACAAGCAAAGGTTCCCAAACTTCTGCTTTTGACAGCCTTAATGGAAATATTGGAAAAGATGGGTGTACAGGTTAAAAAGTATGGTTTGGAAACAGGAATTGTAGGCGATGCTAATTAGCGTTTGTTCTTTTCAAGGTGGTCGTGTGTGTTGCCTATGGTAGCGTTGAGTCAAACTGATCATTAACAGACTGTTCTCCAGTATAATTTTGTTTTCTTGAGGAACTGCTGAAATAAATTAATAGCAACAGGCAAACAATCACATTCCTTATAAAATATCACTTTGCTGCTCAGTGAATAAAGCAAATCTGTGGATTTCTTTACCCCAGTCTTATGCACAGTATAAAACTTATTTTAATAAATCATTCAAGTATCATAGTAAATGAGATTATAAAAGATTAGATGGAGTGTTAGGTCAGATCTGAATAAATAAGTCTGGCATCTGAGAAGTCTTTGCTAAATGTAATCTAATCAGAATAGCAAAATCTTGTAGTGATGAGATTTTAAAATAAACAGTGCCCTGCTTATTTTTGTTTTCCAGTTTATTGAAGCAGTTAGTGGAACGAGCAGACCATGTGTATAAAACAGGTTGCTACTAGTGCATTAGGTTTAATTATATTATTAAGTAATTTACAAAATTGCAATATGCAGATAGTCACTAGTGTAATGAAATGAGCAGCTCTCTGTTTACTTGCAAACCTGAGAACTCAGTGCTGCTGAGAGAAACGTTCCTACCCAGCGCATCTTATGGAAATGAGTAGGAAGGCAGTGAATATCAAAGCCTGTTTTATTTGTGTAGTATTAAGTGGCACAAATTGCTTTCAGATATATCTTTTCAAATACTCTTTGTTACGGTTTTAAAAAAAACCTGAACATTGTTTTCCCCCAAAAAACCTGCCTTTATTATGGACCTAAAAAGAATAGCTTCTTAATCACAAGAAATTATCAGTTTTATAATATTTAATTATCGTAGTACATCTCTCAAATAATATTTATTTTTAACTCTTGACTTGTGAAGGGTTAAGCCCCCAAACACAAGTACTAATTTAGTATGCAGTGGTCATTTTAACCTTAAATATACTGCAGGCAATTATATATTTAAAAACAGATCTGAAATGTAATCTGCACGAATAATACCTGAGCTGAAGGGCAGGCAAAAAGACACACAAAAAAACTCACCCCAGAAACAAACCCAGAAAGGCTGTAAATTGCTAGGACCTGTTATTTGAGGTAAACCTGGATCTGTAATGGGTTTTTACTATTCCACTTGTACCTGGGGCTGCAAAGTGGAATATAAGGAAACTAGCCTCTTTAGATTAAACATTTTCTAATCAGCTTTATCACTCATATCTGAATTTATCTTATTTGAGGAAAATGCCAATATATTAGCAAGCATATATGATACACAAGGTGACCCTACCAACTTAATGACATAATACATTATCCTTAATGAAGTCAATATCTTGTCTTTTAGCTGTCTGTCTATTGGGGCGATTAATTGCAGTGTCATTAAAGTTAGCTCTCTTTTCATTTGAGCTTGACAAGTCGCATAAAACTAATGTTCTTAGTTATCAGCCACTGGAATAGGATGGAGGATGGAGGAAATTGTAGGACAAATAAGGGGGTACTGCAACAGCTAACTTGAAGGAATTTTTCCAATGACTGTTTTCCAAGCCTTCTATTGCCGACTGTGCACTAATACTTGAAACATTTGGAACAGAATTATCCAGATCGGGGTTTGCTTTTGTATATTGAGCTTGAAGTAGAACATAATGAACTGCAAACTATCAGAGGCCACTGTGTTATTAAGACATCAGGACTGAAAAATTTGTAGAAATAGCCCCATGAGTAAAGTTAAATGAGATTATGTATCTTAAGATAATGCAATAAACAATATAAAAATATGTATTTTTCTCTTGCCGTAGAGTTTCTAATTTATCAGAGTGTGATGTAAATATAAAGCAATTTAGGAAATGAGTTTATATGAAATAACAGCTTTGCATCTTTGATAAAACAAGTTTCAGTCACTAGTGATGATAGCAATGAAGCTGTGCTGCCCAGTGCTAATTGTAGTGCAAAAGCATCACTCCCTGCCTTCCCCCTACCTCTGAAACTACAAGACAGGATGGCTGTAATTTACAGTGTGTTATCTTTGTCTATAGCGGCAAGATGATATGAAGTAAATCAAGGTACGAGTAATGAAAGACTGAAAATTTATTCCTTGGAGCACACTTTAAAGTGTAGTATCTGTTATAGTGGCACTGCCTGAAGACCCTGAAATGAGACTTGGATGAAGGGCAATAAAGAAGCATAGAGGCTCATGTTAATGTTGTTTGTCTGAGGTTAGTAATTGGGTTCCACTGATGAGTTGTGTGAAGACAAAGTGAGAATCCTAGCAAGTATTGTAAATCTTACATTGTTGGAACAAGAAGCAATCCTAACAAATATTGATCCTTCCTGTGCCCAGAGGCGAGGAAGAAAGCAGCATGCTGCTGAGCCAGTGTTGTTTCAATAGCACCAATTACCTTAGTGAGGCTAGTGCTCTGCATGAAATCCCACCAGGCTCACAAATTGTGAATTATCAATGATTAGGCTTTTTAGATATATCCCCTAAAATCATGCCAGGTTAGCTTTCGGTAACATTTCTCCTTTCAGACCCCAAAATGTATCTCTTAAAAGCTTTTATTTTCAGCATTTAAAATGCTGTAGATATATTTCAAGTACATTGTATACACTTAATCCTTTCCTTCCCGTATAACCCCTTCTCTCCCTACCTCCACAAAAAAAAAAGGGACTGATCCTGATCTCATGACACCTGAAAATATTCTTGGTAATATTTGCTGGATATTTGTTTAACTTGTGTTTTCTTGTTTCTACTTTGCATTAAGTATTAGAAAAAAAAACATAAATTGTGACAGGTTTAAAGGCTTATTTTAATAAAATCTCATGTTCTGTATCTGAAATTTTGGCTTATTTTTGACTCTTGATTTCTTCTAGAGAAAACTCTCAATCATTATTAAATAATTTACAAAATTACAGTATGCTGGAAAATTGATGTTGGACTCAAAATTCATATGTAGTTAAATGCCTGTGCTTCCATTCTTGCTTTTTGTCTTACCTCATTTGAGGTTATTTTTCCATGTAAGGTGTGACTGTCAAAATTCTATATGAAGGGAAGACTTCTCTTAGTGTGTGAGGAGGGTGCCAGGAGCCCTCTGGGTGTTCCAGCCTGGCGTTGTGACGAGTCCCTGTGCTGATGAGATGCAGGCAGGTGGGTGCTGGGGGCACAGAACGGGAGGCAGAGGTCAGTGGGACACAGAGGAGGAGATCATCCTCCTGCCACCTTCTAGTCCTGTGCTCTGTCCACTGGAGCACGCTCCCATCTTCTATGGTGTCTGTGGGTGGTGATTTTAAGGCTGGTAGGAGCTCTTTTGTAAATTCAAGGAATCTCTGCTGTGCTGTGTGAAAAGGGAAGCCCAGAAAGGCAGAAGTGTAGCACATCAGTGTGTGGAATTGCTGCTGGATTGTTCCTTGATGGTTGGTTGGCATTGTTAGGCTGCTCCCTGTGCCTGTCTTCTGGGGAACACCCTCCAGTGTGATGCATGTTCTGGCAGGAACTCTCTTCAGTAAAGGCCTGTCTTTTATGCAGAGGAGGGGACTTCTTCCCCATCCCTATCAATTTTAGCTATATCCTTTCCCACATAATCTCTTCTATGTCTCTTAGACCTGCTTTTGTGTTCTCTTCATGTGCCCTCTGCTTTGCTAGGCTGACAGATTCTCAACTGAGCCAGTTCAGAGAGTGGCAGAGCTTAGTCCCGGGTGCTGTGCCAGCTGAAAGGACATGAAGGGTTCACAATCAGGATTTTTTCTTTCTTTTTGTTAGATAGCACACATAGACTGGTTGGTGTTCCCAACCACTAGAGAAGATGTGGATAGACTGAAGGGTCTCTGTGTGTGCTAAGGAGCGAGTGTGACTGGCTGAGTGGGTGATGTTTGTGGGATGAGTTGGCTGGATGTTTGTGTTCCCAGCACCTGACACCCAATTTTGAAATGTCCTCTAAGTGTTTGTACACCAGCTTGCTAGAGGTTTCCATGCAGGTTTGGAAGATGCTGTTGAAGGCTTTGTGGTTTTGAATCATTTTCCTGCAGAGAGCCAGCACCCACTGCTTCATTGTGTGTTTCTTTCTGAACTGATCAGAAGCCAGCAGCAGTTCCAGTGATTTAAAGTAGTTGTTTGATAGGTTTAAGAATCTGTATAAATGGTGCACAAATAGTGTTATGAGAAATTCCTGTCTTTATTGTATAATAATCATAACATAAAAATGCTGAGCTTTATTGCTGAAATGGAGCTGTGAAGTTGGTGGCCTGTATATGTGACACTTAATACTGTTTAGAGTTTATTAGTGTGGTATGCATAGTGCTGAGCCCTCTCTGTGTTGAAACATTTTAATTGCAAGTGCAGAAAGCTCCAGTCTGTGTTCAGTAAAACTACACAGGATATTATTGAAACCATGTTTTTTCTTTGGGTTCACACACCTGTTGGAAGGAATTCTGCACCACTTATAATATTATTAAACATGCTTTAATACAGTATTAACCAAACTGGGGCTTTGGGAAGAGAAGATGACTACAGTAATGGTCCATTTTTAGTGTGAGAGTTTCTCAGTGTTGCAAGAGACTCTTAATGTGGGAGGAAACCATGAAAGTGAGTCTATCAACAAAATTGGGTTAGCTTCTTTCTTGTACTGTTCAACTGTATTTGTCTACTATTCTTGAGTAACATAGTTTTCCCAAAAGGAAACACTATATTTTTTTTAATATTTTGTGGGTCACAATATATCAAATTGAACTACAGGTAATTGACCCTCAGATTAAAAACTAACTGATAGTGAACTATCACATCAAAGCTGCAGGTTAAGGGAAGCTGTTTTTTCACAGGAGACAGCCTTTTCTATTTGAGAAGCAATGCTTTTTCTTCATGCGTGCTAGTCTTTAAACTGTATAGCTTTGATCCATCATTCTCCTTTTGACTATAAAATACTTTTAATTGCTTATGTTTAGACATACAAAACCTGTGATCCTCTCAGCCCTACATGCCAGCAGCAGTTCCCTCAGTGACTTCAATTTTGTATCAAATTCTAAAGAACACAATTGTGATAGAAAACAGTGACTTTTTTTTTTTCTTTTCAATTGGCTCTTAGATTTTCAGGATAGGGTGTTTTATTTTCTTCCCTTAATCTGAATATTCCTTTTGATTTAAAACTTTCCGTGTTTATTATCCTGGTCTTTGTCCCAGTCATTTTCAGGAGTTTTAGTGGCTATTTAAACTCTTCATTAGCATAGACTATGGTTATTTCCTATGTTGAGTATACTAGAGTAAGTGTGAAATATTATTTCCTTGCCCCACTTTTGATTTAGCTCATTTTAGCACTTTCAAATTATTTGAGGCATTCTGATAATCTTTGAAAATCCAGATGGCTCTGGAAATCTCAGCCTAGCACTGTACAATATCATTTCTTCAGTTTGCACTGCCACCTCAGGACACAGTCAGTAGCTGGAGCATTCTTTCAGGTGTTTACACTGAGATACTCAGACACCTAGACTTTGGTTTCTTCTTGCAATTCTGTGCTGTTTCTGAACCTGGTTCTGTGATCTGAGTCCCAAACTCTGTTAACTTTAAGACTAAGATTTATCTAACTTAATTGCCTTGTTAATAATTTTGCCATGTGAGATTCTTCTGGACCAATGCTTGCATATATTTGAATTCTTCAGGTTTGTGATTTTTTCCTCAATGCAAATGGTTACCCTTTCCCCCCATATGTGTGTATGCAAAATCTGCATCTACTGACCACAAATATTTTCAGCTGAAAATTAAGAATACATGCTACAAACCCCATGTTTATTTACAAATAGAATGATGTTTTTATATTTTTATGACACAGATAGGTTGTGAGTATTCATTTTTGCCACCTAGCTCCGGATACCCATCAGAAGAACGTAGCTGTTAATCATACAGCTGATCTCTTTTACTGAGCCTCAACAAGAAACTAGGGACCACTAAAAACATGTTTCCTTTCATTAAAGGGGAAATTATTACCATATATTTTTGTAATAACCAGTAACATTTCGAATTACTCGCATTTATAGCTTGTAATCAAGTTTATGTTTAACCTCTAATCCCCATGAAGTAGGTAATGACTGGTTTGTTAGTTAACCACTCATGGGAAGTTAAGGGCAGTTAACAATCTACCAAACCAGTTATTAACTGGTAGTGTCTGATTTCTCAGGTGTTATTGGTGTTATAAACGCCTTTCAATGGTTTGTAACAGAAATATTAATTTTGTAGAGGAAAAAAGCATATTTCAATTACTATGCTGTGACAGGCTGAAATATTTGCTAGTTTCATTTTATTTCCTTTCTTTTCTTGATCCCACCCCCATCTGTGCACTCATCAATATGCAGAAGAGGGGAGAAGTACTGGCAATAGTTTTAGACTGAATGTGGGGACCTTCCAGAACAAGCTCAGTGGCAAGTGCATTAATAGGATTAGTATAGACAAATCTGGGCAGCCAGGATTTCATACACTTGGGGAGGAGATTTCCTGCTGGTAGGTAAATATGTCCTCAGTAGCTCTCAGAGCCTGTAGCAACAGTGTCATGGCAGTCGTGTATGGTGATATAAATGAAAATGATTCAGCATGACATGTGTTTTAATTATGTGTTTCAATACTTTTTGTTCCATATTATAAAGCATCCTAATTAAAGCGTGGTGTTTCATGAGCACTTTGGTATCGAGTGGATGAGTAGATTGTTTAGGTATCACACTGAGGTTAAAAGTAGAGTCAAGCTAAGAATTTTTGTCACTTACCCAGGTTAGCTCTTTCTTTGGTTTAAATGCTTTAATAATGAATCACCTAACTGTTAAATACCTAATTTCTCCAGATAAATAGCTGCTAGCTTTTCTGTTTCTAAAATTGTGCAGCAGTATGGGTTCATCCATCCAGCTTATGGGTTAATCAGAGCTAGCTTATACTGCTAATAATTAGGAACTTTCAGTAAATGCCTGGTACCTCATCTCATGTTTGCTGCACATTCTAATTAATCTGAAACTCATGAAGCTTAATTAAGAGGATCTTTTTTTGCATCCCAGGCTTCAAAAGGTGTTTGGTATTTTCGGTATCCCATGAACTCTAAATTTGTAGAAAAGTGGACTCTTGGAGTTATGGGAACTTTCATGCTGCCTATCCATATTTTGTGTATTCTAGTAATCCTAAAATAAACAGTACTTTTTTTCCTCTTTATGTGAGAGACATCAAAAAGGGAAGAAAAGGGTCTTTCTTCAGGATAAAAACTTCGTTTTGAATACAGAAACACTTGAATTGCATTTAAGTTCTTTTATGATTCCCACTGAATCCTAGTCTTTCTAAGCAGGGAAAATTTCCAAACTTTATCTTATATTTAGGATAGAAGATATCAGCGTGATGCAGTTAAAGTTCTCTCTTGCTTCTCTTTTTATCGTACTGTTTCTTGCTCACTGTTCTCTCTGTTCTTCTTCTTTATATAGAATCTGCCAATTTGGCAGAATACTTGAAAATTTAAAATAAAAGGTGGGAAAAGTAAAGTACTCTTTTAAACTGAACGTCTGGTTTAATGTACTCTCTTCTGTATGTGACTTTTCAACACTTAATCTACAATTTGAAACACAATTTGTATGTTTCCCAGTGTGTCCTGTGGGTGCTTTTGGGGTGGGTTCTTTGGTTGGGTTTTTTTGTTGGTTTTTTTGTTGGTTTTTTTCTAGTTTAAATTGTTTTAGGGAAATATTTGCTTTTCTGGAAAGCAGCCTCACTGAGTCAAAACGTCCAGTTTTATGAATTGTAGGATGTGTGAGTCTTTCCAAACTGGGATGTGTCTGTGTGGCAGCCCTGCTTGGGGCTCAGTGCCTCTGGGAGCAGTGTCCATACAGCTCCTCAAGCTGCTGGAAGCTCCTCAGGTGCTTGCAGTTGATATCTGCAGCTGTTTGTTCCATGGGGAGTGCACATTCCTCCAAAAGGTGCCGGTTTGGATCTGCTCGTTTCTCATAGGTCATTGAGCAGCTCTCAAGCAGTGACAGCTTTGGGTCACAAGCAGCCTGGCCCACGTTTGAACCAGTGACCAAGGGGTGAAAGGCATTTTCCAGCGCTATCAATCCCCTCAGACAGCAGGTCCCCATCCCAGGCTTTCCACTGGAATTTCCACCAGATAATTGTGTCTGTGATTACCTTTAATGTGACACCAGGTCCTGCATATTGAATATCTCATTGACCTGTCAGTGAAAGTTCTATGATTTGTATTTAGCAATATAAAGTGCCACTTTGCAAAGCATCATGATTTTATGCCTCGATTTTGCATAGGTTAAAGACAGCCATACTCCGGTTGTAGTTTTGCAGCTACAGGCTGATCTACTGTACAGTATGTCCCTTTGGGGAAAAGAATGTGAGTTCCAGCCACAGATTATCAGGAAATTCCAGCCAAACTGCAATTGCATTGTGATAATGCAGTACATTGTTACCGAGCAGGTTAAGAACTGGTATTCCCATTATGTAGCATATAGTGAAATGAATGCTATTGTTAAGCATAAGGACAGGACGCATTAGAGGTATCTTTTATTACATTATAAAAGAACAGCTAGTGCTAAAGTGTTATCCGAGTGATAGGTAGGGGTACATTGTTCCTGTGCTGCTGTCTCTGATTAGGACTAGGATAATGCATGGTTCCTGCCTTTTATGTCCATCAGGAAACAAGACAGACCAAGGTAAAATAGATGAACACATGTTGGCAAAAGATTAAAAAGACCAGTAGTAAAGTCCATTAATAATTCTCATATTTAGGATTTGCTTGGTACTGTACTTACAGAATCTACAACATTTAATCTCTTTTCAGAAAGACCAGCTGAGAGAACCTTTTTTACTCCTCTGAGTGATAGGCCTAGATTTTCGGAGGCAGCACATTTGTCTGTCAGAGCTCTTGGCTGGTGTCGTGATTTAGTTTCCGTCAAATGATGCTGGTGTCCGGTTGATGATATAGCCTTGCTGGATATGGGGAAATTTGTTACCTTTAGCTTTGACAGGAAGATAATTGCTGATGGTTAACAGAACTGTGCAGGATCCATTGGTTTTGCAGCAACACAAGCAATGGAGTCTGCCTCAAGAAGTCAGTCTTTTCACATAAACTTCTGTATTCTGCTTCTTCACAAGACTTCTTTTTTTTTTCTTGTTGCACCAAAGTGTATCTTTTTATTGGTAGCTTTGGAAACTTATTGACCTGACTAGAAACAACACATCTTACAATGACCAAGACTTAATGATGTAACTTTTTTTTTTAAATTTTATTTTATTTTTAAATCTATTTTTTTCTTTACTTTTAGGCACAGCACTTGTGATCTTTCTTTGTTTAAAACTAATCACTAAAAGAAGGGGAGGAGTTGCTGATTGCTTGCCTTTGCTAACTGAAACCATGTTCTGTGTATATAACTTGCTAAATGTAAAGGATGAAAATATTAAAACCGGTCTCAGAGTTGAAAGGGAACAGAAAAATAGTAAGTTAAAACAAAATAAAATACTTAGTTAATTCAAAAGATTTTAAAATTCTAGAACTGAGCTTAAAGACATTACTGTAAATTGGTCAGTGGCAATATTTTGTGATAATTTTCTTAATTTTAAAATTTTTGTGGGCAAAGAGTTGACTGGATTTTTGCCAGAAATACTATAGTTCTTTGCAACATTTAACCACTGTATCAATATGTTTTTTCCAGATATCTTATAGGGATAAAACCATCTTTCTTGTCTCTGCCCCCTGATTTCTCAGGTCTGCACTGTGAGATACAGAATTGCCTGAAAAGCTTCTCCCATTCTTCCTCCCCCATATGACAGTGAAAAATAAATTGGTTTTTAATAGCAGGAGAGGCAGGATCTATAAATGGAGTGACCAGCAATATCATCTTACTCATCTTATTGGTAATGTTTTTTAATAGTCCCAGACTTCTTGAATCTTTTAAACAAGGAGGGCTTAGAGTGATATTAGTAAATATCTCTATCATAGCTCTTTTTCCAAGAGGGGAATCCTGACAAAAAGAGAACAATATTAGGCTCACGCAGAGAGGATTATCTGGTCTCTCACAATATAGGTAATATATGCAGTACTTTGCTTCTAAAATGACTATTGATTTTGGGGTGTTCACCTTTAAAAGGTTTATGCTTGGATTAACTGAAAACCAGACTCACCTTCACATATACTTTTCTTCCCACTCACTTTTCTTCATAACAACTTCCAGACATTTATCTACACACTGCCTTCATCACTTCAGTTTCCAACAAGTGTCATCACATGCTGCTATTTTTTGTTTGTTTTGCCTCTAAGAGTATGTTTCCTTGCACATATTTTTAAATCCATATTCTTCTCTGCTCACTTTGGGCTGTGTGCCAGTCTCTGTCCTTTCCTGGGGCTGCCTACTTTGCTCTGTTCCAGTCTGCAGCAGCTGTAGATACAAAGCTCAGGTTCCCCTTGCATGTATGAGCAAATTTCCTTCTGCATACCTTAAACTGGCAGGACAGAAAACGCTGAGATTCTGGTAACTGCTGACATTTAGCTTTCATGCCTGTATCCTATATTCATATCTTGGGAGGAAAGACATTTGGGATTATTCTGCCTTTTTTTAATGTTATTTTTTTTTTAATTTCTCATATAGTTTGATTTCCCATTGTGTTAATGAAATGGGAAATACACAAAGTAATTTTAATTTCTTGACCATGGAATTAATGTATATTTTTATACCAACAGTGGATTGCTACAGATTTTGTGTATACTTTTTATGTAAAAATTAGTTGCCACTATGCATTCATTTCCCAACAGAGCTACACTAGGAGTTTGTAATTGTAGTCCAACTTGCAGGAAGTATTTCTTCACTGTGGTACCAATGTTTGAAAATAGAGCTCTTTCTCTGTCACAGAGCTGTTTTTGTCAGAATTCTGTCTTAAGATTCTGATTTAAAAAATCTGTAGCTGACCCACAGCTCTCGAAATGCCCTCACATCTACCTTGTACAGGGCTGGTTTAGTAGTTAAGAGTGAGGAGGTTGTGGTGTGAAGCGCTGGAATAAAGAAGATGTCACTGAAAAAGCCGTGTGGTAGCTCCTCAAATTTAATGACTTTTTAAATAGCTTATGGGAAGAAAGGAAACTGTGTTGTATTCTCAACGAGATGTCACCAAGGTCTAAAATTAGAGAAGTTAGTCTGAAACACCTAACCTTTCCCCTGGAAAACAAAGAATGTTTAAATTGTATGTTGTGCCTCAAAGTTTCATTCCCCTCGCAGTGCCCCCCTCCCCCCCCAACTCTGCATCATTTTATTTTCTTTACTTGGTTTTACCACTGTATGACCTCGTGTTGTATTTTTTCTGAATGACAATGAAAGTAATTGAAAATATTGATTGGCAGTACAGTTAAGTTGTCAACACAACCATTTAATTTGTCAGGAGGACTTGTTAAATTGTCAAAAATCATATAAAAAAACTCCTTCAGTCACTGATGATATACATTAGAGATGTTCACGAATCAAATGGCTCATTTTTGAGATAAATGTTGAAGAAAAATTCTGAAATGGCTTTCTCCAGACTTTTCTTAAGGTCAGATTAAAAAAGAATACCCAGAAAATACCTGGCTGGCAAACACATTCAGCAGAGCACCTGGACATGGTATTACTTATTTTCCAACAGCACTCTTATGTACTTTGTATTTATGACAGTCTGGATTGAAATTTGGCATTACTTCTGCAGCAGGTGTGTTTATTTCAGCAGTTTCTTTTAATGTTCAGAAACTTTAATCTCAGGTTTTATATGTGGGCTCTACCAGAAAAGACAATGCTGTTAGTGTTTTATGAACCTTATCTTCGTATTAGGATAAATATTGCATTTTGTCAACATGAAACTATGCAGAAATCTCCGTGCACATAATTTGAATCTGCACATTTCATCTTGGATTCTGGTGCAGCTTCAGGTGTGCTACAGTTCTGATGAAATTCCTCCAACTTCTCTGCAGTATCCTGTTTTTTTCTTCTTAATATAATGGTATTTTGGAGGATAGGTGGGATTTTCTAGACTGTCTTATTTGCACAATTTATTACGCAGTTCAGAGGGAAGTTTTCCCACTGACCGAGGGCATTTTTGCAATTCTTCCTAGAGTTTTCCTTTTCTTGGGTCTGGTAGTACCCTAGAAGTATCAAATGCTTTCATTTTCCATTGGTTTTGTAAAGCCAACTGGCAGAAATGAAAAATGTGTTTCTTCATTCTTCACCATTACAAATCTGTGATACGTCCTACATTGAGATTCAGGTAAAGGAAGGTTTTTAGCTTTCTGTCCTGCAAGTTCACAAAATGATGGATTTTGTTATAAAAGTGTTAGAGAAATTTTTTTTTTTTTTAAAGTAGCTAAAAAGATTCATTATTTTCTCTTATATCTTGGCGTTTGGTCCATGGTACTTAAGAGTCTTTGCAGATGAAAGGTGTTAAGAAATCTCAGATTATACTTGGGAAATAATAGGAGTCACAGTTTAGGATCAAAATTTGTGTAGTGTAAGACAAAAATATTATCAGGGCTTTCTGAAGGGTTAAGTGATGATGTGAGCTCAGTTGTGGGGATTTGTAGGTGAGTTTGTGGTCCGTATCATGTGCTCCTAAATGAAAAGTGTGTGGATATTGCTTGCTTTTCTCTGTTGATCAGTATTAAATACAGTATTAAAAGTCTAAAAGATGTTTTTGGCTCATTTTGCCAATCTAAACACGAAATTTACTTCCATATTTTTTTTCTTCTCTGCTAAGCCTATGCTCTTTCTTTTCTGTCTTGAAGGGATTTTACTTACCTGGCAAAAAAAATCACATAATTTTAATATGTGGAGTTTTGCATCTCTCAGCTACTTTGTAGATTTGTTTTTGTAAGTATTTTGGGATATAATACACTACATAAATATATAAAGATACATAATTCATTATTACAGCTTATTTTATTTGAATAAAAAACTTTCTCTTTTTGTATTGGATCTGTATACTAGTTTGTGAAAATACTGGTATTTTAAATGTGCCTATAGTATTTAGAGCTGCAACTGCTTTTTAATAAAATAGACTGTTCAAAACTGAAACCCATTTCTCTAAGCAGTCATTCTTCAACATAAAGAGCCATTAAGAAGAAAGCAGAGATTGGATGCTTTGCAGCTGGATTTAGGAACGTGGAAGACTGATAAATAAATAAATAAGCAAGCCCAAAGCATGGCAGTGGGGTTTAGGGAATAGTTAGCAATAATAGCTTGTCTCAGGTCAGAGAATTTCCACCTTTTCACATCATTGTGTTAAATAACATTTTCTGAAATATGCTTTTGCCTTTTGAGGTTATAAAAAGTCTCCTTCTCTCTTCCTCTACCATAGAAAGCCATACCATCCTCACTGTGACAGTCCATGCCTCTCCTGCTCCCAGTAAATACATTTTAACAACTCTACAGTATTATAAATACAATTGCCAATATGCCTTATTTATCAAAGATCATTTAAGAAAAAGCTTGCATGTTTTATAAGCATGTTCAATTAGCCATCTGTTCATTATATTGGAGATTTTTACATTTTAATTATGATTTGTGGTGTCCAAATTATAGGTCGCTGGGTATGCCTTTGTTGCAGTGGCTTTCTCTCATCTATCAGTTCATTTGAGCTGTAATATTACTTTCTTCTAATAAAATTTTAAGCTCATCAAGTCAGGACAGGAAAATTGTCCATGGATTGGTCTCCCACTGAGCTCCAAGTATTAAGAGGGGGGCCGGGTGTCTTCAGAATTGTTCATTCTGCTTGTAGGTTGCAAGGAAGCTTTGTGCCACACAGAAGCAGCTCTAACCTGAATGTTGGAGGATCCTGACCTTAATTGTTCAGGACAGGGACAATGAATCTTGATCCTTGGAACAGTCTTAGCTATTCTGGGAAATGTAGTCATCTCAAAGTATGACAGCTTGGTTATTACTGATTAGACGTGATTCAGATGCAATTTCCAGGGATTACTGATTAACATACACCATCTACAAGTAATATTTTTTCAGGGTCGTATTCTTCAGGGAGCTTGGTTAGCTCAAATCCTTAAGTCACTGCTTTCTTTCTTAAATATTGGCCGGATGTTGGTGCAAAAGCTTGCAACTTCTTTTTTTTCTTCTTTTATTTTTCCTCTCCAAGTGGGTAGGCATACCAAATTACTTATGGAAAAGCTAATACAGCTGAAGGTATTACATAGTAGAGTGTGCTGACTAACATTCTCCTGGGAAGTGCTTTCAATAGAACACGCCATAAATCCGTTATTCATGAATAGAGTTCTGTTTCTCTAGAGGTGTAATTTCTTTACTGTTGCCAAAAAAATATGTAGCAGTCTTTATTTCTGCAAATGTCTTAGGCTGGGTAAATTCTGAATTTGTGATGCTTCGAAGACAAATGGCATAAGATGTTCGCATAATACAATGAGGGAATTTTGATAAATGCCAAACAGCAGATACCTACGGGAAAGTTGGGTGTCCTGCATTTAGAAGATAACCCAAGGAGACAACTGGACCTTAGAGTTCATTGGCTAAAAGGAAATGTGAATGTGGCAAGTGTAATAGTTGTGAATGTTTTTGGATGTCTTGTAGAAGAAATGGATGTTTCTGTCTGGCTTTCAAATTTCCAGTAAGCTTCTAAAAACTAGTTATGCAATGCAAGATATGTATTTAGTGCTACAATTATACTACTGATGTTCTTTTGAGGATTTCTGTTGCTCCATTTTTGTGGATGCAGTATGCCCTGTTGAACATTTTTGACCTGTAAAATATGGAATATTTCCTGATAAGTGACCTTGCGTGTTGCAGCTGTAGAGCAGTTTGCAAGGCTTATTCTGATTAGGGGAAGTAGAGAAAAAGTGATGTCAGTGTAGTGTTTGATCTCTAAAAACTGTTGGAGACAGAGCTATACTCATTTGGCTGTTGTAGTTTATTTCCAGTTTTTGAACAGGACAGATAAATATTGTATGTTAACCTAAGATGGACAGGCTTTCAGTCTACTTAAACTGCAGATCTTATCACTTGTTCCTGTAACCAAAAATGATTACTTTTCCCAGAACAGCCCATTCTATTAAAAAAATATATTGTAGTATATATTCTGTTCTTCTATGTTTTCACCAGTATTTAGAGAACAGAGAAAAGCCATTTATTTGTCCACTACATACTCTAGATACTTAATTATAAGCATTTTGCATCATAAAGTGTGATGTTTTTATGAAGTACTTTGCATTTGATGGTAGTGGCTAATCATTCCTTCTATCCAGCCCTAATATTTTCTACTTAGGTTGTAAAAGTGGAGATAGAAAGGTGGATTATTGCACAAGAAAACTGGTCTAAAATTTATACTGAGGTCAATTTCTACCCCTGTGTCAGGCTGTCATGGGATCTTCAACAAGTCTTTTAGTTTCTTGTGCCGTTTTCAGTGTTTAAAACACAGCTGTGTAGCTGAAACATCTACTTATTGTCAATTTTGTATGCTGTGCTGATATTTATATATAGGTCAGGGTTTTGTTCTTGCATTCTGCGTTTGGCCTCTTCAAATTATGTCAGCCTTGGTCCCTGAGTGTAGTGGGAGCCATAGACTGATGTTTATAAAGAGGTTTTTGTTTTTGAGACACCTAGACAGTACTCACAGCAGGGAAGGAGCTGAAGAAGCTGGCAGAGTAACAAATTAGTATTTGTCTACGTGTTTATGTCTGTGGTTAAATAATGAATTTTTCTTTTTTTTTTGGTAGTTATTTCTAAATCTCATACCAACAATGTCTTAGACAAATAGCATTCTAATGTGCAGAAGACCTTGTGCTGTTAGGTTTGCTTGTTTGTGAATGACTGATCCATTGCACCATTAAAAAATACAGTTAACTCCGTTAAGTGAAATGGCACAATAAATTTGGAACTCTTCTGGAATGACTGTTTCACTCATCATTGATTGCTATTTACTTATTTATGTTCATCAGTTACTCTTTGTGTTGTCATTCTTTTATGGCTATGTCAATGTGATAGAATCATACATCTAGCTGTCTCTTGCATCCCTACTTACAAAGTCTGTACTACATTTTTCATTGTGTCTTTTATTTTTATATCTGCTCTTCACATGGGTACTGCTTCTTCCTTTTAGAAAAAAAAGTGTGTTCCATCAGAGTATTCAGCTCTGGCTTCCTTACTTGTGACTGTCATTTTGCGAAGAAGGGCTCTAATGTGGTTTTTGGTTGATTGTGGAGTATCTGGAGCCCATTAGCCTGTAAGTGTCAAAAAGCGATAAATTAGTGGTGGTGACTCACACTTCTGCTATCTACACACGGAAGTGAGTTTAAACTACTTTCATCTCCTTTTCATATCATCTGCAACAAAATTCAGATAAAAGCCATCTTCTACACTGACTCTAACTCTTTAGTCTTTGAACCTTCGACTTGGTGATGGTACAGTATTGCATTAATTCCTGCACCATTTAGTCTCCTTATCTAATGGCACAGACTTATTCTTTGTAGCTAACAACAATGAAGGGTGCCTTTAAGGAATCTCCAGTGAGCATTGAGGCATTACAGATTAGGTCAGTAGAACTGCTGCTAGGTTGAGCATGATGGATGAGTGGGAGAATGAGTTTCTGCCGCACAGTATTGTGAAATCTTTTCATTGTCACCAACGGGCCTATGAGGGGCTGATGAATGAGGGAGCAAGTGTCAGAAACGCCCTTCCTTGCCCTGGTACACTTTTAATATCTCCCAGAGCTACAGGATGAGTATTGATAAAAGTAAAGTTTAAAAATAACCATGGAGTGATAGGTAGCAATGATTTAAGGAGATAGTGGCGATGGGGTTAGAGAGGGTTCATTTTGTAAAAGCACACAGAAGAGAGGAAGCTGAACTGTGTGGATCAGAGAAGGAGCAGTAGGCTTTTTATAAAAAGTTAATGTGATGAGGATGACGAGTTCCTTGATGGATGAGTTACTTCCATCTGGTTGCAGTATATGTAATAAATAGCTGTGCTCATGTTTGACCTCTCCCCACTTATCAGGCACATCTTTGTCTTTTGGGATATCCAGGAGAGAACTGTCCCTTACAGTCAGGGGGAAGGGGCAACAGGGAGAGTGACCAACATACAGAGCTTGAGAGGTTATAGGGTTGAACAGGTGGAAGTGATGTCAAAATTTTATAAGGTGAGCGAGACAGAAATAGTTCCATTACTTCCTGTTCAGTGTCATTTTAGAAGAGGAAGCATATTTTGTAATGGTTTCCTGCATAAAAATATTGTACAGTCTGATTTTTCTTGTTCTACATTTGTAGATTAAGACATTTTTTGCCTCAATTTCTGTTTTTTTTCCACAACCTTTTTTTGTGTCTTGTCCAGGGAAAACTTGACCAAAAAAAATTATGTTCCTTAATATAAAGTCCTAAGGGGAGGGTAATAAGAGTTCTAGTTTATTGATAAAACATGTCTGCCTTTGAAAATTTTTATCGAAGCAGATACAC
>VZTB01005864.1:630728-713228 GCA_013397245.1 Thryothorus ludovicianus | reverse complement strand
CTTGGAGTTGAACCCCATAAGCTTGTAAGGGTACAGTACAACTTGTCTACTCAACATCTCTAGTCAATCTGTCTCAGAACCAGCTGATTTGAAGGTGACATACTCAGAGAAATGTGCACTTTAATTATGCATACAGATAGTAACTTTCAGTTAAAATCTAAAATTACATAATTAATTATATATACATATATGTCTATATAATATATGTGTGACTAAGATAAGCATAATTATTAGAAGAGGTTGCTTCAAAGCAAACAAACAAATCTGTAATTGCTACTGCTTTTTCAGATATGTTTCAGTTTTTGGTATGACAATTTTTATGTTTAGAAAGACTTTCCCAGACTACAATTGATACTCCCACCTCTTATAATTTCTCAGAGCTAATATCCAATTATATTAGTGATGCACAGCATTATATAGACATTTTGATATTTGACCCTCATCTCTGAATTATGACATTTGATTCCTGATAGATTCCATTTACTTCCAGTAGAAGAGGACTCCACTTTGCTAAAAGCAGTAAGAAGTTGCTTCATGTTCAGTACCAAAACAAGTTAACCTCTGAACTTTGAAAATTAGTTCTCAAAAAATTTGAAAGGTACTAATAAAGATGGATTTGATAGATAAAAACGCATAGAATATGGGCTCTGGTTCATTTATTAAATATTCATAATAACGATTAAGAGAGAGCAGTCTGGTTTTCAGTCTGCTCCTCTGCATCAACTTGCCAGTATGTCTAACTGCAAAAGACATCTGCAAATACAAAAGAAGGTAGGCATTCTTTTTAATTGTGTATTACTGTAGTGAATTCAGGAGAAAATCAGCTCAAAGGCTTTTCCAAGGAGTGAGCACCATACAGAGTCGTTTATTTGAATAATGCAATATTAAAAAAGTCAATTTAATTTTTCTTCCCAGTAAGGAGAAAAGATGTACCAATGTACCATATGATAGATGAAATTTTGTTTAATATTTCTAAAAGAAGGAATGGGGGAGAATTTTGAGGGTTTCTTTCCACAACTGGTACCACTGAACCACATTTATTAAAGGGATTTCAGTTAACTTTGCATCGTGTAGGCCACATTAGTCTGTTTCTTGAAGAACCAGCCATTAACATCTTTGCAATTAACATAATCTGAAACTATAGAATAGATGTTTGGTTTAAGTGAGATCAATCTCTTTGAAGTCTATGTAAATTAGATGTTCATTTTGAGAGTACTTTGCAATACACATTGTGGTAATTAGCTAGTTGTCTTTGAAGATGTGGATGAACTCTTGACTAGTGCTGAACATAACCCAGCAAAAATAACAGTTATGTCTAATGTGATATTTTGGCTTGTATAAGATCTGGATTGAATTTGGAGATCCAGTCATCACCTAAAAATTGTTTTACTGTTTTTTGGGAGTACAATTATTCTTCCAAATGAATCTCCTCTGCCTACATTCAAATGATAATGTCACTTAAGATGGCTCCAATGGATGCATGACAATCAATGGATTTGATTTTGTCCCCGAACACCATAGAAAGTCCAACAGAATAGGATATTTGGGATCTGTCTTACCAACTGAAGCACACACTCCAGAATGTCAATATTAACTACATAACAAATGTGTTTCTTCTAAGGTGTTAAGCAGTGAACAGAGGAAGCTGAGATAAGCTTTGTTATCCATCCCAGCCAGAGGGAAATACCTTGACAAAAGGCAGGAGCAAATGACTGAATTGTAACTGAGGTCGCTGTCAAGCTCCCAAAGCCAATTCCCTGTTTTTGTGTGCTAGAATTACTGTCATAATTATTTTATCCTTCATTTTTGTCAGGATGCTTTCAGTTTGGCAGGTATCAATTTTTACACTGTCCAAAATAAACTTTGTTCATTGTGAATTGGAAACACCTTGGACAGCGAAGACTGAAAACCTCTCATCTTTCTGAAAGATTTAAGTATAGTCCTCCATGTCGTGCCACCTAAAAACCTCAAAACTTATTCTTCTTTTTCCCTCTCTCACAAAACCAACCACCAAAAACTTCTGATAGAACATCTTGATTCAGATTTATTTCTTCCCTTAGGGCACTGGGTTTCATTTTTATTCAAATATGTTTGTCTACATCAGGGAGTAGAAAACAGTTACCTTCTGCTGGAAGGAGTTCCTAATTATAACTGTACTCTGGTGATGTTCTGCTGCAATATTGCAATCGTTTATAAAAATCTAGAATGATGGCCTGATAATGGTTGTGATAACTTGGCAGTGACACAGGGATGCCAGGAAAGGTTTCTCCTAGTCCTTGAAAGATGGACAAAGCAATTTACTTTCTCTCCCTCTCTTTTTGGTATTTTTTCTCTTTAGTGAGGTAGGACTTTTTCTTCCTGTGCGTGCCATTGGCAGCTACGTGTGAAGGTAAGGGTGGAAGTGGGCCAGGGTGTGGTTTCATTGTTTTGAGCCTTTTAAGTCCTCTGATCTTCTTCAGCATCTGTGTCAGGGTGATTGTAATGGCATTGGTTAGGTGATAACATTGTAGTCTTAGCTTTCTTTAGTGCTTGTAAACTGATGGCTGATGGGCTTTGCTGGGCTGTTTAAGTGGAACTTTCCCACAATCTGATACTAAAATGGAGGTTTTGAGTGAAGCTTTTATCACTCTTTCACCACTCTCATCAAGAACTTCCCTTTCCTTGCTGGAAATGGAATTTCATGCTGTGTATTTCTAATACAAGCATTCCATCAATCAGCAATCTAGTAGGAGTTTGTGGTTCTAACTAAAGAGCATTTCACATGCTGTGAAGTGGTTTCATAGCCTGGCATCTACATCTATCCCAGCCCCTATGGAAACTGCTTGAACTGGAACTTGCCTTCGATTTACTATGCTCAATTTTTATAACTCGATATCAGACACGTTTTCACAGCTGGTTCTTAAGGCCTTTCCTGCAATTAGAAGGGTTATGTGCAGGATGTGTTTGACAAGCGGGCAGTGTCCAATGTCCCTGTTCCTTGTGTGGCACTAAAATGCCAGAGTAAACAAATCAGCGATGAGTGCAGTTGCCAACCCCAGGAAAAAAGAATACAGGCTTGTTGTGCAGCACATTTGTGTTGTCAGCAAATCACAGTTTGCTTGGCAAGGAAGTCTGTGCCCATTTAAAAATGAGGAAAATGAAGTACCAGGAAGTGAATTGTCTTAACAAAACAGACTACAATTACAACCCAGTCTCCTGTGTTTGGAGTAGCATTAAGCCTTTTCTCCCTTTTAAAAAGAATCAAAGTACAAAACCCAAATCCAAAACAATCACATATCGTAGCCATTTCTTCACAAGTAGAAGGAAATGCTGTAACCTTAAGACATTTTTTGTGAACATTTTGATTATTATTTGGACACTGAAACTAGGGAAAATGTGGGGTACTTCACTGTTTGCTATTGGGACAGCATCTTATTGTGCAGGTAGTGAGCATTGCCATTGTGTTGATACCATTTTATACTAAAGTTCTGCTTAGATAAACATCCCTTCTTGGGGCCAAGCAGCAGTAAGCACCAATTCTTAGATCAAGTCTGGAAAAAGCAATCAAGCAAATTCTGATTGTTGGCCAAATTCAAAATTTGATAATCACTTTGTACTTGAAGTGAGAAGTGGACACTGAGAAGTGGCGGATGCAACACAAGAAATTGGAGCTTAGCTAAGACATCAAAGAAATCTAATCTGCCTTCGTCAGGGACCAAGAGCAATGTCAAAAAAGTTATTTTTCAATTATCTTTGAATTGAGGTAGTTGTTAAAATTTTGAAAATGTAGTGGAGAAAAAGGCTTTTATGGAACACGTGCTCATTGTATATTGCACTTTTTTGTAAAGATCCTTGATGTTTGTTTGTTATGATGCTTTAAATGACATTTTAAGAAATTACAGTTATGCAGAAAGGCAAATGTTGGAAGATAATGGCTGTTTATTATTTCAGTGGGAAAAAAACAGTAAAGTGTTTAAGGCTTATTTAGGACTTAATCATTACTTTGCTGATATAGGACAAAAGTATGTGTCAGTTAAAGTTTGTTAGATTTGATCTACTAGCTCATGTACACAGTTCCTAATTCAGTGAGCTGATCAGCATTTGTAATGTGAGTTGTAATGTTTTTCAGGATCGTGTCACAGGTTTATCAGTGCAGCATCAATTATTTTAGTTAGAAGAGAAAAGGAAAAAAACTTTGTAAAAAATATTGTGGAGTTTTGCTGAGACTAGAAGACAAAGTTTTGTGCAACTTTTTCTTTTTGTTAACCCGTGCCTCACATGCTGACAGGGACATCAGTGCTGCCAGCATTTTTTTTCCTTCAAAATTTTTTTTCTCTCCTTCTTTTGGAAGAGTAATTTCTGAGGCAACCATGACAGCTCTGTCATTTTACTCACACCTCTAAATTTTTCTTTCTGTTGTCAGTCACCAGTCACTGTATCTTGATGATCATGATTGATGACAAAATATATGAGAATTGTAAAAAGGGCCTTGAACATTGTGTCTAAAACAATCATTTCATGCTCTTACTTTTTAAGTACAATAAGAAGTTAGAACAACACCTGTTTACCTATGGGTCTTATGCTTATTTTTTTTGCTTTTTATAGAATGGTGTAGATATGCCTATGGAGATACTTGAAAATATCTATAAGTATTTTCTTAAGCACACTTAAAAGTTGTTTGCACATTAAGTCTTGGTTCAGTACTTATGATATTTTACCAATGTTTTACTGTTTTTAAAATTTCCTTTCAAATGACTAACTTCCCATCAGACTCTAGGGCTTAAATGACAAGTAAGGAGCTGAGAGAAACAGCAAAAGGAATCTGAGTCATATTTTCCTTGGAAGAGCTTTATGTATTTTTGGAAAGTAAAACATGTCAGTTATATTGTAAGTAAATAAAATACATTTTTGGGGAAGGAGAAATTACCATTGAGCTTTCATGTCTTCAAAATTTCTATACAGAAGAAAACACCAAAGAAAGCATTTTTTTCTCTGTTTGTCCTAGTATGAAATATATTACAAATTATTTTAGGAAGAAAAGAAGCCAAGCTCTATGGGTTTGAGTGTTGTTCAATGGCCATTGGATTTGTCCATTTGTATGAATTAATTGCCTATTGAACTTTGAAAATCAGCATATTCAGTAGCTGCTGTGTGTGCCTGTAGAACAGCGTTATTTGAGGCTGAATAAAGGCCACTTGCACTCCAGTGCTACTCTGGGTAGAGCCTTGTTTGCTTACAGGCATGTGTACACAGTCTCTATCTTCTACATTTGGGTTTCTTTACAGCTATGAGTCAAAAATGCTATTTTTGCTATATATGATGATTATTTGCATGAGAGTTCAGCTTATTTTTTAAGTGATTGTTAGTGGCAGAACTATGTAGGCAAGTTGTTCAATATGAATATAATTATACCATGGAAAAAAAAAAATTCCTTGGCATAAAGCTTATTCTGAGGAAGGAACTGATAGAAGCTGTGCCCACAAAAGGTCTCTCACAGATAGGGGCTGCATGTCCAGAAGGAAGCTGACTCTTGGGGTGATATTCTGCCAGCTAGACCGACAGACCTGTCTGTATCTGGTCGTGTATCAGGTGACCCATCCAGTTACCCACCAGCGTGCAGTAATTTTTACATGTGGGTCCTGTGGAGATCGGTGCTGTCAAGGGGGGCATCTTCTAGGTGGCAGCTCTGGTCTAGGGTCTCCAGAGGGCTCAGAGATATTTGCCTGTTCCTTTAGGGATGGGAAGTGAAGAAACGGGAGAGAAGCCAGCAGGTTCCAGTAAATTGTTTTGAAGAATGCTGCTAAGTGAAGGAGTAAAGATTCGTGTTTCCAATTTGGAATAGGTCTTAAAAGCATCTCTGACCACAGATTTCAAACATGGTCTACTGTTACCATGAACTAATATAAAGCCTTGTCTTTGCTGTTGTTTTGACATGAACCTTGTGCACAGCCCCAGCCATAGATTCCTTGCTGTTCCTGCAGTGGAATGGTTGTGGAAGGTACTTTGTTGATGGTATAATGTGTCTTTGAGCTTTCTCTGGTTTCAGTTCCTATTCTGGCTGCAAATGGCATGAGTTTATGAAAGTCATCTTGTGAGGTTGGATATTAAGTTTATCTGCAAGATAATATAGATGTGTGTTCTACTTTTAATAGCACACGTGCATCCCATCTGGGTTGGGCTGGGGCCTGAATTGTGTGTATTCCAGGCTGAAAAATGTGGGGCTGCAGTAAAATCTTACTGGTTTTAGGTTCTTAATTTGTTTGCCTGCAGAAAAAAAAAAAAAAATTAAAAAAATTACCTCTTGAAATAACGTTGTTGTTTTTATAAACAACTCCTCTACTATTTTTGAACCCACAAGGTTCAAAATTTTATTGACATTTTATTTCATAATAAAGGAATTAAATTTGAGTAGTGCTGACAATTACTAATGACACAAATACAGTAAAAAAATTTAAAAAGAATATTGAGTGACTACAAAAGGTGAATCTAAGACAAATTAATCACTTGAAGTTCTTTGGCACAAAAATTTCTTGCTAAGTTGTTTAATGATGTTAACAGAAGTGTTGAGGGGAAGGAGGCTTGGTTTAGATCACTATTTGATTTTATACAAAAAAATGCAGAAATCTGTTTTGATGATCATTTTTTTGAACATGGAATATATGGAAATATTTTGTTTTCCCTGAGAGCCAAGGCAATGTATTTATTTCAAGTTTTATTAAATGAGTTATAAATTTTCCTAGCAATTTACTCATAGCTCAAGAGGTTTAATTTGCATGTGTTGCCTTTTACAATATGCTTTTCGTAATGTTGCAGATGCTTCTTCCCTAGCTTCAGTAAACAACAGGCAGTTGGCCAGGTTTTTGACTGAATGTTTGCCAACTCTGAGAAATATTAGTTAACTCTCTAGTGGCCACTGAATGATATTTGGCTGACTTTATCCAAAAGAATCTGTGAAGATTAAAAAATATGGAGAGTAAAAAAATAAGATGAAGAACAAGTAATTTGCTGGACTAAACACAGGAAAAGAGATTTATTTCTGCATTTTAAGAATTTCAGTTTTTCTTTTATCTAAGTTTGTATTTAAAAACTGTTTGTTTTTAGAAATTTATTTGAAAATTTCTGATGAAGATAATGTTAATAATAAACTTTTCTCACTCCAGATTAGTGAGGATTCTTTACTCTTGTACTGGTTCAAATACAATTAGGTTTACCCCTGGTGTTTGCTTTCATTTAGAAAAGCCTATAAGGACAGTTTTCTTCTTCATCTTAGTAATCCAGACTGTAGCAGGGGTATTTTGCAGGTGGGGTGGTAAATTGTTTCATGAGCAGTGGAGGTAAAGAAGTCTGGTTTCTGGCAGATTTGGGTTGTGTTGTAGATGGTGTAGTAGAGCTCAGCTCCCACCTCTGTGCCATCTGTGGCGCTTTCTGCTTTCTTCCAGGTTTCTTTTGTATTTTAGTGCTGTCTCTTGAGAAGGTCCTGTCATATTCTCTCCCAGTCTGGAGCTGCCTGCCTGCTTGTTCAGCTCCAGCCAGTACAATGGGCAGTGACCAAATCTGCATTTCTTCCTGTTAGTGAGAGATCCAGTAGTATTTCACTTTCTCTCCTTCAGCCTCTCATCCTCATGGTGTTCCTAGGAATGTAAGGTGGTTTCAAACTTGCTTAAAATTTGCCAATTTGTCCCAAAGCTGTGGTTCAAAAGACATATGCAAGGATGGCTTATCAGCCTGCTTGCGTAAGGAAATAAGGAAATGAGGCCAAGCATGAGTAAGAAAGCAATGTCAAACATCTTCTTGAATGATGTGCACTTGGAAATAATTACAGGCAGTCCCACGATTAAATGCTGTCAGTGTAAGTGGGGCAACAGGACAGACTGAAGGAATGAGTTGAGTGTGAATTACCTGACCTGACACTCAGTGCTCCTGGAAAACCTGTCTCTCTGGGTCTGTGAACACACTTGGGATAACTGTTTAGAGCAGGTGATTGTAAATGGAGCATGGTGCAACAGTCATTTGAAATGGGATGGTTTTAAAGGTGCAAAATTCTGAATCCTTTTGATATATATCCACGTTACTTAAGGCTCACTGGGTATTTAAGCTTGCATTTTTTATTGGTGTTTCCTTTTGCTCCACAAATGCTCTGATGATGTGTGGCTAGCTTTGGGCTGAAATTAAATACAGTGAAGACAACACAACATCAACCATACCTGATCTTCTGCTTTCTACATTAGATTCATTTAATCATATTACCCCTCCCAGAGAGTTCCTCATTTGAGCAGAAGTAGTGCACTCAATACCATAAGGATGTAATGGACTAGAAGAAATTAAATACTCTGAAAAGGAGATGATTGTTTGTACACACCCTTCTAAACTTCTTTTCAAGCTCTAGGGTGAAATATTGTCTATCTGAGGAAAAAAAAGGTGTGATTTTACAAGCTTAGTGTTTGAAAAGTTACCTTACATTTTGTTTTTTTTGAGGCTTGAGTGGTTCTACTGTTAGGATCCAGAGAAGATGAGTTTCAGGTGATTTGTTCTTTCTTACTAGAAATATGGTGTGTTCCTAGTGTGATGTCATAAACTGATTTCTTAGTGTGTCTGACAGGAATTATGTACCCTTGTACTTTGCTAGCAAATAGCACTTATGACCCATTCAATTTCACTTAAATTGAATGAATCTTTTTTCCCCAACATTCCTCATTTTTTCCTTCCCTCTCTCTTTTCCCTTAAATGATGCTGAGGAGGGAGGAGCATTGTTTAGCAGCCAGTTGGAAATGGTCAATACAAGCATAAATATTAAACCTTTCCAGCCATGGTGAGAAAATGGAAAAGTGTTTCTCTTTTTCCTTGGGGAAATGATGGCAAAATGGAAACTCTAATCCTTTTTGATAAACACGACAAAATTGATACCTCAGTTTCTCTGGAACTCCTGTACATGGAGAAGGATATTTTTACTTTACTAGTAAATAAGAGGATGCTCATGCAGAGCCCATGGACCTCCATTGTGGTATCTTGTTAAGGAGTGTTTGTGTGTGTTTGGTTTGGGGTTCTGTTGGGGGTTTCTTTTAAAATTACGTTAGAGCCTAAAACTTAGTTTGGAGTTTGGCTCTAACTCAGTCATATATTATCACTAAGCTACAGTTATAAATTATTTTTCTTTTTGGTCTGAATGGTTTTCATGTGCTTTATAATTTTTAGATGGAAGGCAGTAGAAAGTACAGTGCATCACTACTTGTCATCCTACTGCAGAAGTTATCTAAGAACAACAAAATCCGCTATTGTTTAATGCTCACACTGAAGGGAGAAAATATGTACCATCACACAGTTTTTTGAAAAAAATGTGTTTATTAGTTTGAATGAATGTCTGATTTTGGTGAGGCATTTACATAATACTCATGAAATCCAGTCTTAAGAGAAGTAGAGACTTGAAACTATAGGTAGCTACTGTGATTAGCTTAAAGTCAGTAACTGCAAGTACACTCCTGCAGTTTGCATTTATTTAGCCAGTGGCTGGAAGACTCCGTTGTGTTTGCTTTGACACCAAACATTTTGTGTCCCGTAAGCTTAGGGAAGTGTGTGAGCATTAAAATACCTTGCCAACGATCAGTTATTAATCATTTCAGCCCAGCAGTAGAAGCCTGGCCTCTGTCTCTGTGTCCCAGTTGCCCAGCCAGTGCTTCCCCATCCAGGCAGCTTCACACATCTGGGGCTGTCTGCTCCCTGGATGTCCATGGGTTATTGATCTGAGTGTCACTGACTGCCCAGGGTGCAAGCTGGAAAATAATTGGAAAAAACATGTTGGTCTGGTAGCTCCAAATTTTACCGTAAGTTGTTCCTGGAATACTGTGTTTATTGAAATGATATGTGCAATCATATAGCAATCATTTCATAACTGGGAAATAAGAATATTTCAGGTTTTTCAGTAGTATTTTCTTGAAAAGCAGCCTGTGTGAATTTTGATTGATATGACACTTTAGAACTATAACTAACACTGTATTTGTTACAAATGAATGACCACTGAATCAATTTCTTTAGTATATATTTCTTTAGACTTGCATCATTAATATTCAAAGGGGAATGTCTTTTACATTGTGCTGCAGTTTATACTAATGTGGGTTCATTTGCTTTCATGTTATTAAATCACTCTTTTCTATTGAAAAGATAAAATGAAGCCGCATTGTTCTTGTGCTCTGTGGAACTGTAGCAATGTGTGGTTTGGTACCTACTGCATTTCCAAAGCAATAAATACATGAATAAAAAATCAAAGGTAGTAGACAGGATTTTGCTTTGATTTCCACAGACACAGCATGCCATTGTTATAAAAGAAATCTAATAGGTAGATAAAAATTTGCTTGTATTTACCAGCTGTTTTTAATGCAAGAGCTAGTGTAATCTGTATTATTTTTAGGATGATCAGAAGGTGCAAAACCACTTCTTTAATTTAAATTAATGTATCTGTTACAGCTAAATTGAATCTTACTGCATAAAACACTTCTAAAACTATTTTCTGTGTATAAATTTCAAGTATTTGGCTCAGGCTGTATGTTTTACTGATAATCTATTTATGACCATCAACACTTAAAAAAGTAACAAGTATATGCTATTTAGAATTCTCCTCTGCTTCAATCTCACAGACATATCAGTGTTTAACTGGATATACCTGATTGTTCTCTTTGAAGCAATTGAGAATTGCTCTAATAATTAGAAGTTTAGAACACACATGGCTTTACGATGGCTTTGTTGACTTAAATTCTCTAATGGCTTTGCTTAAGAAAAATTCTTGGGCAGCCTGAATTCTACTTAGGAGCCCATTTACAGCATTTCTGTTTGTGTGTGTTTGCTCAGAGGAAACTTGCCAGAAAGAAATTCAACCCTCAGTGCTGCCTCCTTAGATAACTATCAGGGTCTTGCTTTTGAACTGAAAAGTTCATCTTTTTCTCTAGAATTAAGATTAGTATTTCCCTATAAACCTTAAATTTGAAGATGGTTCATAGACAGGTGTGTGATCACTGTAATGAAACCATAGTTTATTTTAAAAATGAAAAGGTTTCTATTTTTACCCTTCCAAATAAATATATGAGCTGCAATGTAATTCTCTCTTCTTTGGTGTCATTTGCAAAATATCTACAGTGAATCCTAAAGAGGAAAAAGAAAAATCTCTTTGCCACAAAAAAGATTTTCAATAATGATTACTTTAAAAACTAGGAATGCACCTGTCTTCTTAGTAAGAATTTCTTTGGAAAATGGCATTTTCCAAAAATGATATTTCCAAGTATATCATTACAGAGTTGGCTGAAATGTTTTGCTCTTAATGTTTTAATCTTGGAAAACTTAAATATATATACTTACCATAATAAATTTGAACAAACTCTTGACTCTGATAACAGTGCAGTATTTTTCATGTCTCTGTACAAGTAAATTCATTGTATAAAGGTTTTATAGCTCCTCGTTCTCAATTTTTATCAATATTTTAGTCTGTAAATTGTTTGCTTACATGCTAACATTAATCAACAATACTGGAAAGTGTACCAGCTTTGTCAATACCTTGGTTTATTTTGGTTTATGATGTGCTTTCTGTTTCTATTTTAAATCTTGTATCTTTGCTCTCAGTTGTGTAATACAATCTCTTTAGTGCTTTGAATAAGAAGTGATTGTTTGGAGACTCTGTATGTACTACTAAAGGGTCCACAGTGAAAGAAAAAAGCTTCATTATGGTTGAGAAAATGGTTGTGTCTGGATTTAATGTGTTTCCTACACTGATTAGTGTCGAATGCTGTCAAGAGCTCAGTCCTCTGCAAGCACACGCTGTGTCAGCTGATGAGAGCACGCATGCTTACCATTCCTACTATTATTTTTTTAAAGGCTCTCAGTGGTTGATGAGATGATTTTCATGCTCGATATAAAGCTGCACACATCACATACGTTATTCTGAAACCATTATATCCAGTTCTGCAGGCAGACGTTTCAATATTCTGATAACTTCTGGATCTAAAGCAACAGGTGTGAAGCAGCTAGAAGAGTCAGGGAGCCATGCTATGCTGAACTGCCTTGGCAGTGGAGGCTTCACTCATGGGGTGAGGGAAAGGAGAGAGCTGTAGGTCCTGTAAGTTTGTGCTTCACAAGGCCTATCCCCCTTGCAGTGAGGTGGTAAGAACCTGATGGTCCTGCTGCTTTAACAAGTGCTGTCATTTGTCACTGTCTTGACATACACATTTCTGCTTGAGGGACACAGAGAGAAAGAAGGCATTGCCATCTTTCCTGCAGGAAGAGCATTCTTGCTTTTTGCACATTGTGAAGCATAAATTTTGGTTTTGCTCCTGCGTAAAACTCTTCCTGTTAATTCGGCAGGCATTGCTTAAATGAGAGATCTGAGAATGGAGCTTTGCATGCTTTTTGTGAAGCATCTTTTATTGACCACTGTTTTCACTGTAATAGGTATTTAAAATGAAAAATAGTAATGTTGCTGAAACTTCAGGAGATAGTCTTTGTGAGTGAGGAGATCTGAGTTAAAATAGCTTCAATGGGAACAAGGTGCCTGGGTTTGTGTTTTCTCTGGCAGAGCTGCAAATGAGATGCTGAATTTTGGGGTAGATTTTAAAATATCTATATTGAAGTGAGAAGAACAGGACACTAAGAGCTTCCCTGACAGTAGGACAACAAAATACATTCAGTAAGGTTACAGGGACAGTCTTCAGAGATGGTAAGTTCCACAAATACTTCATTTCCAAAGAGTTTTAGAAAGGTGTGGCCTAATGTACAGCCAGTTAACGTGTGATTGCAGTTAGTAATAACAGATTGCAATGCTTGAGAAATTATGGTGAGCCTAGTTCTGAGCAGCTCTTCCAGCTGTACAGGTACAAAACTAAGTTAAAACATCGGTTAGTTTTTTACTAAGTTTTAAGCTGAATTATCTATCTTGGACCTTTTCAGCTGTAAAGGGAAGGTCAACCCTGTTCACCCCTGATGAGGTTGTCTCATTTCATGCCTCTTGTCCAAAAACTGGGATTTTTAAGGCTCCTCACGTAGATGATTTTAGAAAACTTATATATTGTTTTGGCAATTTCTCAATTCATAGAGAAGTTGTAGTGATAGACTAAAAAAGGCTGAGCACAGAGAAAAAAATCAGTCATAAAACAAAGAAATGAAAGAATGCATAAACTACTGTGGGATTTTTTCCAGGAAAGAGAAAAAAAATGGAAGTCTGGGGCAACTAGAGATGTGAGATGAAACTACTGTTTTGTCTGAAGCTCATATTGGTCAGATAACTAAACATGGGGGGAAAAAAACAGCTTTAAGATCACTCCTTCAACTGTATGCATAATTTCATGTTCTAAATGCAAGCATATATAAAGTTACAGATGCTAAGGCACCTTACTTCTTGCCCTGCTTTCCACCAACCTTGTCAGTAATTTTATTGTGCCTCTCTGATTGTGACTTACAGAGTGTGCAGTGATGAGTGACCAATGTTTAAACATTCATTCAATATTAGCATGTATAAGATATGTAGGATACTTTCATTAATTGGATGAGGGTTATGTGTGTTTCATTTAAAAGCTGCAGTGATCACTAATGGAATGACCTCGAAGTCATTATCTGTTAAGAAGCAGGAGAAAAGATTGTTCTTCATGTTCAGTTGTATTTGTCATTACTTGTGAATATAATTTCCAGATAAAATATAGTTTTAGCTCTCTAACTACTCTAAGCTAAGGTTGGATGGAATAAATTCTTTCAGCTATCCTTTAATTTTGTCGCACTGACTCTAAATAGGACTTTTTTTGTCAGGCTTTATTTGTAAGCTGTGGGTTTGAATGAAGAACACTGAATACTGTTCCTCATCTCATTTTTTTTCCCTCTTTGTGTCTTCTTTAAGTTTTCATTGCCTTTACAAAGACAGTGTAGACAGGAAGGCTACCAATATTTCAGATGCTGTAGCATTCCTCAGAAGTCCACCAATTGATGTGACAGAGATAGAGTGTGCTGTACATACCAGGTGGTTCAGAGCACAATTCCTTTGGAATTTGTGTTTTGTCATTAGGTCACTAAGATTTTCAGTCTTATTTCCCCCTTGCCCTTGCTGCCCTGTAGATCTTGCTATTGTGAGGCCAGCCTAGTTGCTCTGATTCACATCATCATTTTATTTGTCTACCACACTTAAGGTGTCTCAGCAATCTCATAGATGAGTGTGCACAGAAGAAGAAGAAGTTCAAAATGTGCTAATTTAGTCATAGAAGTTTTTTTTCCCTTCTCTCATAGAAAGTTTTCTTCAAACAAGGATCAGTAGAAACATTGTATGACTCAGCTAATGATGTGCATAGTATGGGCTTCTGCTGAGAGTGACCAGAAGTTGATGTAGATTTTAGGAATTTCCTGAACAGCAATTGTATTACCTGGTATCTGGATAAAGTTTTGAGACCTAGGAAAGTTTTATCTTGACAATTTTTCTGTTCTAATTAAATCAGAGCATCTTTGGGTTGATTGTTTTTGTAAGTCATGGCCAGAGCCAGCCCTTTTGTGGGGAGGAAGCAGAGGGCACCATGATGGGAGAGAGCCTGGAAACAGAGAATGAGCACGATGTGCTAACAGAGAAGAGACTGCTACTGCTTCTCTTCAGCAAAATTCTCTGATTTTTCAGGATAGTAATGGTGCTTTCCAAGAGCAGAGGTCTGAAATACAGTATATTCAAAAACACTACTCTATCTCTTTAGGTCAGTTTTTATCTGTCTCGTATAATGTATCAGGTAGAAGTAACAAATACAGGAGTTTGAAAGAGGAAAAAAAAAACCCATGTCCTGGATGTCTACTCAGATTGGTAGAGCATGTAGCTTATTTAGAAGATTTTGTAGGTTGCATTGAACCAGTTGATCAAAGCCAAAGGTAATAAATGTAGTAAGTATTTAAAGAGGAAGAAAGAAAAATGTCCTTTTCTGAAGGAAGAGGAATTAGGTGAGGAGTGATGAGGAAGATTTTCATGTATCAAACGGTAGTGCCAAGATTGATTTATTTAAGAAAAGTTTCCACATTTATTGTATGGATAGATTTTTTCATTGAGATCATAGAAAATCCAGAACAGCCTCTCCTGGGTGAGCCTTCCTTTTCTTAATATCATACTTGTTTTCATTCTAATTTAATTTTTAAATTTCCCCTTTGTCACCCTAATAACTGGGCATTTATTACTGGTATTCACGGTAGAGGAGAGGTGGATGAAATATTTCAGGTGAGTCATCTGATCTAATTTGGAAAGGTTTCTGTGAGGAAAGAACAACTTTTGATTTATAAGGGAAGGTTGTCTGTTATAAAGATATACATGTTGGAATTTATTATCAAGAATCTGCTTTTAATTTTAGAGATTGTTTACCTAAACTACTATGTGTCAGAGCTCAGGACAAATTTCTACTTAGCATTTAATTTTAGATACTTGCCATGGTGGACAGTAAAAAATGGGTCCCCAGAATTCGTGGCATCATTATGAATCTTACCTTCTGGCAGCCCCTGCCTGCAGTTTGTCTTTGAAATCTCCTTGATGCTTGTTAACCCTGCTCTGACATGTAACAGCTCCCGTTTATTTATTGGACTTTGCTCATTTATGAAAAAGTACAAGAATTATTAATGGTTTAGTATCTATTGATGTATTACTTGGGTGGAATTCAAATTCTAGTATTTATGGTAAACCCCTTTATAATGAAATGAGCACAGAAACAAGAAGGCTCATTCTTAAGGTTAAGTGTCTTTTGCTATACAAACAATTGTCTGTAAAATATTGTCTTACCAGCTTTTTATTTATAGCAGTAAATTAGAAATAAGGACTTTATGTATGAAGGGAAAGGATTAAGAATATTTGTGTAGATGATAAAGAATAAATAGCCTGATTCAGTGAAGCCTGTGTTGGGTACATTGTCATGGGTTTTCTGTAGGAAGCTGATACATCTCTGCATCCTGCAGAGAGCTCCTGCCACAAGATTGGGCTCACGTGGTGTGTCAGAGCAGGTAGCAAGTGCTTCTATGTCAAACCTGAATGCCCAAAAGCTGGATATAATGCCTAGAAATATGACTTTTCTATGATTTGGTTGTGATCTTGAGGACTTAATTTTGTTCTAGCTTCTCTGGTGTTGTGCAGGAGGAATTTATATTCTCTTGTGCTGTGTAAACCCCACGGTTTTGCTTTCCTTGAGGGAAGCACATGGAGCCTTGGGATTGGATTTGCCATAGCTAGCATGTTTTCCTTTTAAGATTATAATATAGAACATAATGACAGCACTGGGTTCAAAATAAAGGTCCATACAGCTCAATACTTTGTCTCTGCCAGTGGCCAGCTGTGGAAGAGAAGTGAACAAACCCAGGGAAATCTGTAACAATACTTAGTGCAGGTTTTCAGTGATTTGCAGGGTCTGGGTGAGAGAGAAGCATTAGTGCATTTGAAAGACATCCTATTTATATGAGCATTTTACAAAGAAAAGAAGCAGTGAGCAGTTGTGGTGTCTGTAATAGATGTTAAACTGGGAAAGGACAGAGATAGCTGTGTGAAGCTGAGTGGAGGAATGTTGTAGAGTTTATAAATCAAGAGATGATGGGAGCAATTCTGTGTAATGTAAATAGCAGCTTTTGTTCATTTGGCTGAACTTTTCACGCTGTATGGAACATGCAAAGAGAAGTGCTTTAAAGGTAATGGTATTTCTCTATTTTTATAACTTTCTTTTTAGTAGTGTTTTATTCCATGAAATGTTAATGTGGAAAATATTCATCATCAATGCTAAGTATGAAAAATAGTAATCAAATTCCATGGTTCTTTATATAAGCCTATCCATCACAAAGCATGCCCTATGGCTATATATCAATTTTAAGCATTAAAGTTACACAGTATTATCTTAGCATTAGGTTAACTGTCAAATAAAAATAAAAATTAATAAGCTGGAAAAAAGAAAGAAGAGGAGACATTCCTCATTTAAAATCCTCAACTGATCTGGCATAATTGAAATGTCTTTTAGCAGAAATGTTAGCTTTAACTCAGATAAGACTCAGCTCTCAATACTATTTTTATGGTAGTCCAATATCCAATAATTCTTGGGGTACAAAACTTGCAGGTATAAATGCTGATAAGGTCCAGGCTTCCTCCTTGTATCTCATTGACAAGAAGCAAATGTTTAGAATTAAAGAAGATCCAGGCAAGCTTTCAATATTGAGACGTCTGCTGTTTGTTCAAAGAGATTAATGAGCTTTAGTCCATGTAGTCCCCAGTTTTCAAACTTTTGCTGCCATTTTTCTTGCAGTCCTTCTGAGACATTGTGGAGCTTGGGCATCTGGATGCAGCATTTAAAAAGAAATAAAAGTGAAGAACTGGTTTTACTTTACAGTTTAATAACTGATAGATTTTCATCTGGTTAAATACACATATAGGACTAGGTGGATTATAGTTTTATTTCTCTGTTCTTCTCTGCTCCCTCCCTCCCTCCTGCTTTCCTGTTCTTTACATACCCCAGATAAGCTATTTAGTCTCTGAAAGTATCAGAGTAATAAAATTTTGTTGTTACATTCTCATTTGCTTTGATTTAGTCAAATGTGATATGGGAAATATCATTCTTAACATCTTTTCCTAAAATTAAACACATCTAAGGAAAGAAACCGTGCAAATTTCACCTCATATTTTATTTGAAATACTAAAACCATATGTATTCCTTTGATATGGCTTGTCTTAACAAGAATCCAATGCAAGGAAACATTTTTAATGAGTCAAACCTCTACGTTTCCAAGCCTTGTGCAGAGCCAGGCTCTTTCCATCAGTGTTGACTCTGCGTTGTGCTAAATTGCTTGGTTTTAACCAGAGTTATTCTGCATATAACTCCAGTGTATTTATATGGCACCAAAGTCAATATGTAGCTTTTTTCATTCTATTGTTTCTATTTATTTATTTTATATTTGCTGAATGGGCCTGGCCTGTAATGAGATTATTGGCAATAAAATTGTAGTCTTCATGAATTGTGCAGTTCTGTGAATTCAGATTCAGAGTACAAAATTCTAGAAAACAAACACTCTCCACTTGGTTCACTTTGACACTAAAATATCGCTTTGATGGTGATGTTTTTACTGGAAGTCAAATTTTAGCTGTAAAATAAAGTAGCTGTGTGGAGTAAGTTAAGTTTTGATCTCATTTCTGCAATATCTGTCTTACTTAAACAGTTTTTAATATTGCAAATGCATTTCAATATATACCAGAAACAGTTTCCCCCTTGCTACAGGACCATATTGATGTTGTTAACATAGCTTATTCCTTTTGCTGCTTCCACTATTTGTTCTCTGCTTTGCTCTAAGGTATGAGAGAAATTTGGGTTTCTGTCCAGGGAGTTGATGAACAGAAATTAAAATGGTTTCTTCCCATCTCTAATTTAAAATTAAAAAATGAGCTAAAATATTTTTCTTGATGTACTATGAGCTTGAACAGTAAGCAAATATTTCTGCTCTTGTGTCAATCAGAAAATGAGCATGAGAAATATTTTGTGTGCTGGTCGTGGGATGCAGGTGAGATAGGAGTGACATTATATCATATTGCACTGAGAGACAATCAGGTGGAGCATTATGCTGCTAGTTCTGAAGAAGCTATAAAATATGGATATCACTGCTAAATAAGTTCTTTAACCTTGCACAATAAATGCTTAAAATTTTGTTCTTTTCAAGCAGGATGACAAAAGACCAAAAACATTTCTAATACAAATGTCTAATACGTTACTGTCATAAATGTTCTCTCAATGTGTGTATATATAGAAAGAGAACAATGGGCTGCAAGGTACTGCACATTCTGATCAAATTCCCCTACCAGCTGAATAAGTGATCTGAAAAGCACCTGTTCCAGGCTAGAATCTGTATAATCATGTTGTTCAGTTTTTGATCGCTGTCGAAGTTGACTGTTGGTTTGCTGTTTATAATTCCTATGTGAATGTTTTATATTGGCAGAGGTCTTAAATAAGAGGTTGTTAACTCCCCTTTCCCAAGTATTGTGTAATAGGCATAATTTAACATGATCAAAATGTGGCAAAATCAATCCCATAAGGCAAAAGAAATAAATTACTAATTTTCACTGTTCTGAAAGACCAGAGGTAGGATGTCTCGTGGTTCTGTAGCTCTGTACCAGTGCAGGTAAGCAAAAAGTTAATAATATTTGTTGCTGCTAATATTTTTAGGTTAATGACCCTTTTTCAGGTGTTTTTAAGATAGGTGTATAAGCAATGACAGCACATGAAATGCATTATTGATGACAACGATGCACATTAGTTTGAAAGAAATGTTACTGCAGCTGACATCTGTTCATGCATCTGACAGGTCAAAAACAACTGTCCAATTATGGCCTTGTACCTGTGTTTTACCCTGTGTGGAAAATATAAATATACAGAAAAAATGAAATAAAAAGACTACTAAAACTTTTCAGTGGAGTGGCCTTACCTATAAAAATATATTGAACTTGGTTACATTATGTAGTGTAGTAAATGTGCACGATATTTTAAATAAAAGTTTGACTTTGAGTATAGCATGTTCTAAAACTAATTCCAGAATTGAATCTTATGTGAAGTATAGCTTTTGTGTTGATTTAAACAACTAATCCCAACCCAACCAAAAAACCTCAGCAATGAGGAGAGCTCCAGACTGTTTTGGTAAAAACATACTTCTTATTCCCAGTCTGGGGTTGAGTAGCTTCAGTCTCCAAGTATTCCCAGTCTTGTTACAGTCTGTTGATTGCAGACCCCATTACTGAAATTTCCTACCTATGTTCATTTGTGAAACTGGCTGTTTTCAAGTCATGCCTTTCATTTATTGTACTAGTGTTGAAACAGATCAAATTCCTTGGGTTCTGATATTAGATGCTACATACTGGTTTAAATTTGTTAGTTTTCTCTACACTCTTTTAGTTTATTAGCCTTATCTAATTAGCCTTATTAGTGTTATATCTGTAAAAGATAATTTGTTTATTCTCCAAGGTTCTTATACACCCAGTCATCTTATTATCCTTTCAGAGTTTTTTTTTTGTGACTAGCTTACTGTTTATCATGGTCCTGAGCTCTTTTCAGAGGTTTGGAAGGTCTCCACACAGGGTTCAGTCATGTCTTGCTTCTACAAGAATGACTTCTCATTAATCAATATTTTAAAATAAATTGTTTGCTTTTAGCCTTTCAAAAGGGGTGTTATGGAACAGGAAAGCCTTCACACAACAGTGCTGATAAGTGGTATGAGACCTGGAAAAACTCTGGAATGGAGCAAGAAGTGATTATGATAGCTTTATGTTGGAATGGGCACAAATAATAAAATAGTACACAAACTATTAATTTATCTAGAAAAGTCTGTCGAGCTCTGTCTTTATAACAGTTCAGTTAAACAGAGGCATATGCAACTGATTGGTGTCTTCATGAAGGGTGAGCACATTGTGCAATTTTTCATGGAGTTACATGGATAAGGGTGTATGAATGATAAGAAGAACTGTGGTTGATAAAAGGATGTTCAGAAATCATGAAGTAACTTGTTTCGGTGTCAGAAGCAAATTAAAATGTACAGGAAATCTTAACTTCTGTCTGTTCTATGCTGAAGCAATTCCTTAATGTAGTTTAAGACAATGTGGATAACTCTATGAATTAAGAGGGATTAATCCAATGCTGTTAGAATAACCCATTAATATTAGACTTATCTAACCTTGTAATTGAATATCAACATTTAATATTCTGGTGTATAAGACTGAGCTAATCTTAGGTACAGAAACTATTGGGTCTTGTGAAATGAGAGAGATGAATCATGGAAGCTCTGGAATCTTCTGAGCCAGTTCACAAAGGACGTGGGTTTTGCCAGTCTCAAAGTAGGTAACACAGCCCATTTTCCCTTCAGGAAATTTTCAAATAATGGTTTATAGGGACTCTTTGGTGATAAAATTAGAAACGTTTAAGCAGAAAGACATAAAATAAATAGCTAGGTAATTCTAGACTCTATACATGAGAGTATCTCTAAGTATGACAGTGATAAAAAGTATAGAACAAATGAACAACAGAATGATGTAATAGCAATTTTAGTAATGTCCTGAATCAATCCTACATATCTATAGTATTCAGTGTGAATTCTACTTGCAACAGTGTTGTACCTGTTAGGCAGTTTCATAAAGGCACTATGTTTTTTATATAACATTTTGTCCCTTTAGAAATTATCATGACGCATGTCAGGAGCTTTCACACTGAAAAAAATATGTCACATTAGCTTCCAAGTTTCTGATTGTCTAAATAACACGGTAACTCAACATACAGCTGTCTGGCATTTTGACAGTACAATAACCCATAATTCTTTCTGCCACTCAACACTTCAAGGTTAGCATTTTGTAGTTTGCTCTCAAGGAGTATTCATTTAAATTTTCAAGAGGCAAAGAGTTGAATGCTGTCTTATACTGTTCTTTTGATTTATTTTTTATTTACTTTTCCACTGTATTAAATTTTTTTAACCATATATACATGCGTTTTATTTTTAACCTGCAACTTTCCAGGAGGTAGGATGTTCATCTACATCTCTGTTTTTCAGAAACTGGGGGCAGTGAGCATTTGCAGCAGAACTTGCTATAGCAGGAGTCTGTCTTGCATCTTAGGGAAGCATTACTTCCCTTGGTTTACTGCAGGGGACCACAGATTGCTTGGATATTGAACAATTTTTTCACAGGAAACTGTGAAGTGAAACAGTGACCTTTGGGAAGAGCTGGTTTCAATTCCAAACTTACATCTTGAGATTGTGAGTGAAGTGGAATTTTTGAAATTCATAATGAGGCATTTGAGCAAAGTTTTGTTTGTAAACTTAATATTGTTTAATCTTGTTGAGACTGGTTTGTACATTGATTGTACATGTTGGGGAAATCATTCTTATAAATTCTTAGATACAATTTATTTTTTTTAAGAGGAAGTTTCTGTTGAGAAAATGGGAGCTAGTAAGTAATGCCAAGCGTACATTAGAAATTTTAATATTGCAGATTTTGGTGTAGATAAAATTTAAATATTTGGTGGAAGTTACTCCTTTATTTAACTGTTCTGACCTGCATTTGAGCATATCAGTATGCATGTCCAAAGACCACCTGCCATTTCTGACTGAAATTCTTGGTAAAGAAAACACAGACAGGTAACAGAGACTGAACATAAATCATTTTTTGAACACTCCACCTTGGGCAAATTTTTAGAATCATTGTCCCATTAATGCAGACCTATATGTACACATTCATTGTTTGGTGAAGACAGGTATAAGGCCAGGAATTGTGTTAGATTTTCACAGATCCACATGTTAAAACTTGACCTAAACATGTCAGAACCTCAGAAACAGCAGTGCTACTGACGTGAGTTTTATGGCTACTTTAAAATTAGTGTTGCAAGCCACACCATATATATTTTTGCTCACAATGATTACTGTATTGAAAAATATTTATGTTTTAGAAAATAAACAGGTTTTGTATCCTGCAAGGGAACAAGATAAAATACAAATATAACGTGATTTAGAATACAGGGAAAATATTTTTGTCATTGAACAAAATCCCCAACCTTTCCATGCACTTGCTCTCCCCCTCAACAGTCTCTGGCTATCAAGAATTAATTACAGCTTTTAAAGAATCAAACCCCCCATGTATTGCCAGTGTGTGTGCATGTGCAGAGTATAAATATGTCCTAGAAATGCACAAGAATACATTAAGTGGATTTTTTTTTTTTCTTCAGCGCGATTACTTTTCATATGGTTTTGAGAGAAAAACAATTCAGCCTTTGAAGTCTTGGGAAAACAGGGTCTTTTTTGAGCTCTTTAAAAGAGCATTTTTACCCGGTTTTGACCAAAGGAATTTTCAGCATCATATTTGGAAAAAAATGGGATGAAATTAATAACCATTTTGAATTCTCAGAAATTCTCAGAGAAATAACTCAGCCTGGCAATATTACTGCAAGTTCCTCCCAAACACACACACACTTTTACATGATCATTCCTTTTTTCTCTTGTGATGTTTTTCCCTTCACTCTATGGGCTAAGCTGGAAAAGAGAGGGAAAAGATTGTAGTGGTTAGCTTAAAAAAAATTTTAAAATCCTTAACTAGTAGGCCTAGTAACAGAAACTGAATACTGCTTCAAAATGTGCCCAAATACCTAAGTAAGCATGTGACAATTGTTGTAAGAGAAGGCATCTGGGGGTTTTTCACTGAAATCTAGCTCAAGTGCAGTGTTTTAACTTCTCAAGGCATAAAAATACATCTGTGGCAAGTGCCTTCTTCAAGGTGCAAACCCCAGCAGACAGGATGAAACATATCTTAATAGAGCTTTATTGTGCTCCCTTTCCTTGTCCACCTTTACTTTGTCTTTATCTCTTGCTGTCTCTTACTCGCTGAGTTCCTTTACTGTCATCCTCATAAGTTTTGATTGCTCTTTCTGTTGTTACTCTTTTAGACAGGCTCTCTCCCTCTAAATCTCCTCTTTATCTTCTGGGGATCATCCTTCCTGCTTCAGGGTTTTCCGTTCTTTGGACGATATTTGTGTGGAGAAGGGCTGGACCTGGAGATGGTGTGAGTGACTGTGACGTGCATGCTCTTTTAATTGTAGGACAGCTGGTAATCTGGATATTGGGGCATTTGTCAAGGGGGAGGAGAAATGCTGCTGCACAGCCAAGGGGTGTGCTCCTTGTCAGGGCTCTGTGGCTCCCAGGGCTGCAGCAGGGAGCACAGTGCACCCTGCCTTGAGGGCGAGCCTGTTGTGGCAGATACTGCTGCTCAGGGGCTGAAGCTGCTGAGCTGCATGTGGCTCCTAAAATAGGGAAAGGCCATAAGGCACAGGTGGGAGGGTGGCACAAGTGTACTGTGAGTCTTTTGAGAGGCCTCTTGCTGTTTGGATTTCTTCCAAGACTTCTTTTTTTTCTGTATGTGGAGGATGCAAAGTGTTTGGATTTTTCAGTTGGTGATGTTTAAATAACCAACTACTCCTATTTTTTGACACTCTCGTAAAACACTTTGCCTTCTATATGGCCTCTTAAAATTTCACACTAAATAAAAATTGTTCACAAATACAGCATTGAGAATGATGGAAAGATCAGGTGCCTGTTTTGTCTCCTGCTGGGATTGTAGCTTGGAAATCTGCAGGAATACTTTCTCTTAAAATTTTTGTTCATAAGAATAATAGCATGTTCCAAAGGGTACACCTGATGCATTTATTCATCTCACCTGGCAGAACCACCTATCCTATCAATATGTCCATCACTATTTTTATTTCAAATATCTCTCAGATGTTTAAAAAACCTTTGCCTACTATTCTTATACTGAGCCTATATATTCGTTAACTCTGTGGACCTATCACATCATGTCTTGGAAAATTGATTATGAAAGCTCTGACATAGTGTTTGGTGATGTACTTGGCTACCAAAAATAGGTTTTAAAAATGTACGCTATAAGAAAAACAAAAATTAAAAAGGAAAACATTGGAGATTGTGCATTTTAAAACATACATAATTATATGTTTCCTGGACGCCTTTTGACTTATTAAAAATAAAAATAAGATTGAAACAAAGCAAGCATTTAAGAATGTGCCTGCAGCTTCTGTTCTCCAAGTAATTGAATACAGGATTTCTTCTCTAACCCTGTTCCAGCAAGAATATGCACTGCTTAGGTATTCATTTCAGTGGCATTGACAATACTGACAATATAATTGACCTAAAAAGTTCTGGATTTCCTGTTAATGCACTTTAGAAACGTACATCAACTACAAAAAAATCATTTCTATCTACATTTCACTTGATTTCCATTTTCAAGAAAGGAGGTTTCATCATTATTATTCTATTTGAATAGCACTGATATCTTGAGAGATGGAAGGAGACTTCTATTGTATGCAGGAGTACTTTATTTCGATATTTTCTTTGTCTGATTATACATGATAAACACACATTAGTGACATTCCGTGCATGTTTTGAAGATAAATGGGATATCTCTTTAAACCATTCCTGACACTTCCTAACCTGTGGGCTTAATGGCATATTCTTTCTTTGATTCAATAATTTGTCTGTCAAAAAAGCTGTGCTGACATTCTCGTTGTTGTGGGACTGAAATGGAAAGAAATCTCTTATCTTTAAGATAATTTTTGAAAAATCGAGGAGAACATTTTAGGATAAAAATGTTTTAAAAATGATTTCAGTTGGAAAAAAACTGTAAGTGTTGACATTATACCAACTGCTAGATGGCAGGTGATAAAAGGAAGAATGTTATCTAAAACTGTAAGTCCCCTTGAATTAATTAGGGAATGTGTGAAATCTTAGAAATGAAGACAGTTTCTACTACTACGCCTTGCATAAGTATTAGTTCTGTATAATAACTAGTAACTTTAAAAAAAATGGACTATAGATGTTGCTGAAAGTCTGATTTGCCAAACCTTTGTAGCTTCTCTGTGTAAGGCAAATATTAATACATGCATGTACAAATGAACATGTACCTGTGTATGTGTATTGTCTGTGGATATATTTATATGAACATACTGGTGCACTGTCTATCTAAAATAGTCTACTTGGCCCTATTTTATTTACAGAACTAATAGAGAGTGGAGTAATTCACACAGGCTATGCAGAACCTTTTCATTTTTCCTAGCACAGTGAGGTGTAATGGGAAAGGTCAAGGGCATAAACTCTGCATGAAACAAAAACTAAGCCCAGATCTCCAGTTATATCGGATCAAGTAACACAGGGCAATATTAGAGGCCAAAGGTTTGAACACTGTTATATGTTTGTGGTAGCTGTTTTCCTGCTTTGGAAGTTTTCACTTGAACCCTACAAGCTGTGAGTTCTGTCTGCTGTGCATGCCAGAATTTTCTTACCATTTTTTAAGGGTATGACAGATGTAGCAATTCCAGTATTTTTTGCTCTTAAAATATTATGCTTTTATTAGAGGTAGATTAGGCAATTGGCTTCACAAGAGAATTAGCTGATTCTGAGTTTGATTGTGTACTCAGATCCTTCTTTCTTCGTTGTTTTCCCTGAGTTTCATTTTTGCGAGTGCTTTTTCCAGAGGATTTCTTAGAGCCACTGTCAAATGTGCCTCTGGCTGGATGGCTGGCTAACAGGGATTGATCTTGCACAGGATGTCTGCCTTAATTTGTCTTTCCTGATGATTAGTCTTGTCCCATTTGCCTTGTAATTTGTGGAAGGCTGATTTGGTGACTGTGGCCTATAAGTTACAATCTGAAGCTCAAGCTCCTTGGTTCCCAATATGCTTGTGAGGGCTAGAGAGCTCCAATGTGTTTTGAGATGCTTGTCACCTTGGCAGACTTGAGAAAACTTGGGCACTTTAAATACATCAGCCAACCAACAGACCTGCTGCCACAATAGGTGGAATTGGTAGGAAAGGAGCAAAAGGGCTGCAAACCTGTTGAGGAGAATTATCTGGAGTCCTCCTTTCCAAGATTCCTAACAAGTAGAGTAGTCAGACTCTTACCTAACTATGCTCAAAGACAAAGAAAGAATATATATAATAAGCTGACATAAACAAGATGAAAACCTCTCCCTCAAATAAGTTTTACCCTCCAAAACAACTGCCCACAACTGAAATAAAAAAATACAGTTCAAATGAAGATGCAGCTGTGTCGGTCTAAAGGAAACCAGTTAGAGATCAGAACACAGATGTGAACTTTGTTGATGTGCTCAGAGTTTGAAACTCATCTCTCCTGTAGTTGAAACCTCTGTAAATTCTAGTTACAGTGCTTTCCACGTCACCTCTCACACCTGTGGTGGGGAAGCCCTTTGGACAGTCTCACTCAAAGAGTATTCCTTCATCTTGTGCTTGGGTTGAACAACTGTTCTTGAGAAGTTCTAGGGATTAGCTGTTGTGGAATCTAATCAAATAATTTTCAGTATAGCTGTGTTTAGAAATCATATTGCCAGCTTGATAATCTCTTAAAGTTTATGGAAATTTATGTCTCTTAACTTTACAGTTGGACTGTAAGCTCCCAGTTGTGCTACTATGCTCACAATTAATCCTTTAGTTGTACTATGTGATGTGTTTAAAACAGCAGAGTACTTTTAGCAAAGATATTAATTTAAGAGGAAAATGTGGGTTTTCCTAGTAGCAGCACAGAATGTAAAACCTGGAGTAGTGTGGGATTTCATTGGATGATTCTGAAATTAGTCATAGACTTCTGGGAAAGCACAGTGTCGTTTTTCCATATGCTGTGACTTTTCCTTCACAGTTCTTTTTTATCCAGATGGAATGAAGTCTAAGGTCTGATTAGTTTTGGAAAGAGTGTTACAGATGTGATACCTGGGGAAAAGGTGGTAGCTTTTCTTCTTGACAGTGGTGAAACTTGTGCCCAAGCTGAAATATCAAATTCAGCAGGCTATCAGCATTAAGAAACACATGTTTATATTTCTGATGTCTGACATCACAAATGTTAATCTTTAAACCTAGACTTCACAGTTAAGCAGCAAAATTTGCTGGTAGATTAATTGGTTGAGAATTTTTTAATGACAGTATCTAAGGTTAGGATCAATGTAAATGTTATTGTGAGCTTTTCTATTTTTAATCTGTCCACTCTGAACCAGAACTGGTGGTGTTCAGTTACCATCATCATGAAATAGTAGCAGTTTGTCTATTAATGTCCTGTGGAATGATACAAAAGCTGTTGATCTGATTGCGTATTAGACCTTAAGCTACTATTGCAAGAGTGTTAAGAGATTCCATTGATGTGAAATGGCCTGCATAGGGTTGACTGATCTGTCTTTGCACGAACCAACTGGTGAAGCATTCAAATAAAATGATCACTCATAGATCCCTCAAAGAAGGAGTGGGGGAAAGAAGGGGGGGAGGAGGAGCTCCACACAATAAACAAAGCAAAAGCACTCAATCCTTTTCAAAGACTTATAAATATTTAATAATCATCTGTCTACGGCCAATCTAGGGAAAGAAATCTTTAACTTGACTGTTCTAAAGGCCCAAACCTGAATTTTAATTGGGGTGGTTTCAAAGTTCACAGTACTTAGTCTGGCATTTCCTTGGAAGTAAAGGCAATCTTTTCCTAGGATGGGGTGGAAATCTTTCCAAATGTAGGCATAACTGTAGACTAATTTGGATTTTTGGTGAGGCAAAATAATGCTGCACGAGACAGTATTTTTTGCTACTGTAAAAAGACATGGTCAGTTTAATTTAAACTGAAGGTTAATCTTGGCTGCTAAGACTATGTACAAAAATTGTTATGGGTGTATATATATTTTTTTTTTCTTAAGCGTGAAATAATATCATCTCTAACAACATTAACTAGTTTTTAAGAACAGCCTTTATTGTCCCAATCCCTCCTTCTAGGTTCTATCACTGAAGGCACCTGATTCAAGTGTCCCCTTGGATGAACCTCTTGTATCTCACACTAGCCAATTTTGACAGTCTAAGTGCTCAAATTGAGCCATTTTGTTCTCTGTAAAATAAACCCAGGCCCATTATATGTGATTTTTCATTCACACACCCCTCCCCTTCTCTTCATTTTCTTCCTCCTCTCCTTACTTCAGCTCTGTGAATGTGGAGTTGCAACATTGTGAGGACCAGTGTTTTCACTCCAGGCATGTCAACTTCAATCTGCTGCGATTTGGTGTGAAATCTGTGCCATGGTGTGGGGCAGAAAGGTCAACCCCCCCATAATTGATGTTGCTTATTCATCTGCTTCCCGTGTATTTTTCTCTCCACACACTGGCCTTTGTTTGGATAAATTGTTTGAAGATTTACTGTAGTTCTTAAAGCCTGAGAAGCGGCTCCTGCTGTACAACTTCAATGTCCCCGCTAGGCAGGAGGCTCAGCTAGGATGACACATAATGGCATTTAGACAGAAAGATCTTTTTCTCCCAAGACAAAATGTAGAGGGCGTCATCTGGCATAACAATTAGGACAATTTTCAGACTAATTTACTATGGAATCGCTTTGTACACTCCCCTTGTACACTGATATTTAATATGCTAATTGCTATTAAAACCTGAAATATTATTTTTAAAAAATTGTAGACATCAGAAAATCAGTATATATCTGAATGGAGGGGAAGAACGGGATAGAAATGAAAGAAAAACTTCTGATAAATGTGACTTTTACAATTACACATAAGTACTTTTCAGATTATTAAGAAAAAGACTCAGTGGTCATAAAAAATCTGAATGTGGTAATTTATTGCATTTTGGGTGACCTACATTTGTTCTGCTTATGTTAGCAAATGGCATCATTTGCAGGAGGAAAAATAAAAGTGCTGTTTATATACTCGGAGGGGCTTGATGGAGATTTAAAAATGAGTTTTACTAAATGTAATAAAATTCCTTGCATTTTCAGATTTCCAGTGAGCACACATGTCAATATTGGAGCTCTGTGGTAATAAATACAGAAATAGAAAGCTATGAACTTTAAAGAATGTGTGTGTCCTTGTGGCTGTAGTCCTGAAAAGAGTGCATAATTTACTGAAAGAAATCTTAAAAATAGGAGAAATACTCACTTCTTTACTAAAGAAGGAAAAAGCTTTATCACCTAGTAATCCTGCCTGCAGATTGAATAAAATAGTTTGAAATCATTGTTTTGATTTCCATTGACTGAAGGCTAGAGTAGCTTTATTGGTTAAGCTGTTAAATCTGCTGTGGTTTAAACACACTTTTTTTCCTGATGCACCCTTGCTTCGATTGACCTTGAAATGCATTATCTCATCCTTTTTGATTTTTCAGGAGAAAATGTCTGTTGCACCAGATCATTTGAAGCTGTCTTAAAACACCGAATAAATATGCTTTACTACTATCCTTCTTCAAGGATAATATGGAAGTGTAATTCTTGAGTATTTCTTCTGCACTCTGCTGGGTGATAGCTGCCCCTCTTGGTGATTCACTGAGGAGGCTCTACCTGGAGCAGTGAGCAGAGTCTGATCTGTGTGTGGCACTGTGAAATAGTTTGGTTTAGTTATGGAATACAAATAAACTGCATCTGGAAAAACACCTGGCACTCTGCTTTCTAAGGTGGTCAATATAGTGTGATGTTAGAATTCTGAAAAATCAGTATCTTGATCAAGAATAATGGATTAAAGAAAATCCTTTTAGAATTGAAAGCAGTTGACAGTAAAATTCAAATAATTGAAATGGTATAAAATTCCCATTACTCAGGATCTAGAGCAAGTTTATGGTAGTGCATGCAATTAAAAGCAAACCTCTCACGTAATCATACAGGTTTCACCTGAGAATAATTCTATTCTTGGGCTGAAAATCCTACTAGCTGCTTTTTCAAGCTCAAATGTAGTTACTGCAATGTTATTGCAAAATCGTGCCTTTGCAATATTTTCTTGTTGCATGTCTGTCCTAAGAACTTTAAACAAAAAGAGTATGCAAAGATTCCTATTACAGAATTTGTGTGTATCTCGGTACTGGCTGTAGCATTTATTTTATGGATTTGGCATTTCTGTATGTTCTTGTTTGTGTTTATTCTTTAAATTAAAAATTCTTGTCCTTAACTACGAAATCTTCTACAAAAATCCAATACATCATCTGTCATTTTTATGACCACCACTGTGCATAAATAGTTGAAAATTGCCTTCTTTTTTATTTCTTCTAAACAATATGCATGCAGTCTTGGATATAGGTGAATTTGCATTTTGGACAACAATAAAACTGTGATACAAAAATCAGTAGGAAAATAATGAAATATTTCATACTGCTCCACTCAGTTTATTAGACATTATGATCATTAAAATATTGGTGCTAAGAAACTAGAGAATTGGAAAATAATGACATATTCCTAATTTATTTTTACATATGTTTCATTTTGAAATGGGGGTGGGAGAAGTCATATTGTTTCTTAGATACCTGCAAACAAAATTTGAATTAAATGCTCAACAGAAACTATCCTTCCTTTAGCTTTAATCCAAACTGTTCTCATTCCTTTGAATACTGAAATAAAGATTCATTCACCTTGTTCTCCCTACCAAACTTGGAATATAACCTTGCAGCTTACTGCTAGTTTACTCTTCTTTCTTAATTCACAAGTGTTTGGAAAACCTGACAATACAGTTTCTCTTTTCAGGGTAATATGCCTTTCCTGTCAGGCAAGGAAGCAGTATTTGAATTTGTTTAGGATTACTCGTGGTGAAATGGAAGGTGTGGCTCCCTGTGTACTTTTTGGTGGTGCACTATAGTAGTTCTAAGCAATTTAATGGCCTGGATGGATGTTATGCAATGGCTCTGTCTGCTTTAACCTTTTAGGTGTTTTGGAGTAGGCTGGATTAATGGAAGAATTAGAAACACAAAGCAGATCTGGGTGACTGAGTTTTCTCGTGAACAGCCTCGACAAAAAAATGTATGGCTCCCAGGACTAGAAAGCACATATTTCATGTTCATTTCTATGCCTTATTGTTATGTATTTTTACCCATTTTTTCTTTTTGAAAATAGTGAGTAGGAGGAACATGCAAAGTGGGTTTTTTACCAGTTTAGATCTACTGTTTGTGGCAAAAAAGATTCTACAGTTTTGTGACACTGGAAATTGAATTTTGGAGGAAGGTTTGTTGGCAATGGGAGGATTAGATTAAATAATGTTTTAGTTACTTATTTTATTTAAACATGCTTTGTCCATCCTATATAAATACAGGAGACTCTCAGTTTGTCATGTAGCTAGAATACACAGTAAATACAGAGAATAGCTGCACTCCTAAATGGTGAATTTTTAATGCTTTGTACATAAGAAGTATACTTCATGGCATAATTTTTGATGCCTGTGTAATACTAGTCCAAACTTGCAGGCTACTCTTGTACACTTTGAAATTCCTGTCCATTTTATGAGTGCTGGATGATTCACATGGAGGTGGCTTGTTATCTCCCACACATCTGGGCCTGACTGGTATTGCTGGTAGCAAGACAGGTCCAGTGCATTTCCTCTGGGAGTAGGATTAGTCATATTTGTTTAAATGAAGTGTGAAGTCAGCACTGGTGAAAAGTGCCGGATTGACAACTCTTGAAGATGAGCTCCTGGATCCCTGTGGAATCCCTGTGGGAATTGCTTTGTTTTACTGATGTGCCTCTGCCCTGACCTCGGACAGTTCATTGCTAATAATTGGGCAAGTGTAGTCTCCAACTGGTTTTGAACCTGTCTTCTGCTTTGAGTCTGATGGCAAGCTGCCAGCTGAATTTGCTTGGAAAGAACTTCCTCCCTGGCAGCTGGACCAGGACTGCAAAAAATATATTCATTTTATCAATCAAATAGTCCTCAGGAGCAATTTGGGGCAGTTTAGCTCACTGCAGTTCTTCTACTTCCTGCCTTTCTTTCCAGCTCAGTTGTAACTGGATCATATCCCTGGACAGCTTAACCATGGGACAGCATGAGGGTTGGGGTGTAGCTGAAGGGAGGAGGAGCTGGGGTCAAACAGTAAAAGCAAAGAACAGGAATGTAAGAATGTGGCTGTCTAGGTTCAGATTGGCTTAATTTTATTACACTGTAACATTGCAAATTGGTGATATGAGCTCAGCTTCAACTAATCATTTGGGGTGAAAATTTCTAACATTGAAGTCTTATTGTGGCCAAAGGGACTCAATGCAGTAGTGTCATTCTAAAGTTAAGAAAACATATATCCAAACAGAGACATACAGATTCCAGAAAAAATATTTATTTATATTGAATCTTATACCATCCTGATTTATGAAAATGACCCTTGGATTGTTTTGCATGTGTGATGTGGTTATGTTGCACTGTCTGTTGTTTCACTGCTTTCAAAAGGTTGGGTCCATCTGTGACTGCTGTTGGGTTTTTTTTCCCCCTTTTAAAAATCTCACCCTGAATGAATTTTGTAAATATTCAGTCTTGACTTCAGCTTGCATTGCGGTGTCATCAATTATGACAGACTGCTGCCTCTTCTCTCCACTCTTCATCTTTTCCCTGTCAAAATGCACCCTTTGGCAGAATATTTTTCAAGGGCTAAATGTGAGTCTAAGGGACTCACTGTCAGGGTATTTTTCATAATTTCAAAAATATTTTTCTCTTTCTCTTGTTTATAATTACCTCTTGGAAACTTCAAATTGAAATGTTTCTTCACGGGTTTTTCAACACATGCACAGTCTAGTGAGAGAGCAGGGCAGTTTTGAAGGTTATTGATGCATTTTTTACCCTTTGGGGTTGGGGGAGAAGAAGGAAAAAGATGGTATAGTATATATAATATATTCTCCCCTCACCCCCCACCTCAATAAATATTAAAGATATAATATAAGTACCCCAAACTGGTCTGATATCCCTTGCATGGGAGGGCTTTCCCTCCCTTCCTCCTACATGTTAAGAGGCCAGCTGCTCGTGGTCCTTGCATCTTGCAGTAGATGAATAATGAAACCCTAAGGCAACAGCAACTGTTTGCAGTCTGGGAAGAGCCACTACTGAATGCCTAGGGATGACATGGACTGTTTTGTCCCTTTTCTCTCCTGTTCTGATAACCAAGGACTAGTTTAGATACCAAGATATCTAAAACCTGTAATGTAACTGAGCAAATCTTGCTCACCAGAAAACCTGTTTTTTCATTTTACTTTTTGATCTCCTCAGTAAATATGGAGATGGCTTCATTTGTGCAGTCTCTGAAACATTAAACATGACACTCCTTTTCCTACTTTTGCTATAATATGTGTGTTAACTTTGCCTACTCTGCTGCAAGCATGTAATTTTATTGTGAGCTTCACGATTATGGATTTTGTTTTCCCTAATTTTTGTCTCTAATTTTTGGCTCATTTTTAGCTGTTAATTTTAAAGGAAGTATCTCTGATGAAGATGAATATAAAAGCAGTTTGTACATGCAAAAGTGGGAATAAACAAGAAAAGGTAAATGAAAGAAGAAACATAATAAATCGGGAGTTTATAATTTCAAAGGAAGCCTAATTCGTTTGCACATTGTAGAGATAATTCAGCTTTGTCCATGACAGTGGCTCTGATAAAATGAAAGATATTTGCTAATAAATTCTACATGTCAGGCACCCTCTTTCCATACAAACCTCTTCTCTGTAGCTGCCTTTTCCCTGCAAAGTGTTAGGGGTTTCTGTGTGTCTGATTTTTTAGTAAAATTTCTTTCCTCATACACTTCAGATTTCATAAGATGAAAGACCCAAAGTCTCTTTGGAAAGTCTGTTGTTCATGTTGATTTTGCCTTAAAGTCATATGCTATTTTAGTAGTAGGTGAGAATATGGCAGATTGCTTCTATCATGTTACATTAATATTATGTTCTCTTTAATGATGTTAAATGATGAACTTGGATATGGAAAGTTACATATATATTCACTTTTCCCATTAGATTCTGTTTTTCTCCATACTCTGATCCCAAATTCAAATTTTTTAAAAATTTCAGAATTCCTAATTCCAAATTTAACTGAGATCTGAGAATATATAATTTGGTAAACGTAAGAGCCTTTACCCAAGATATGTTATATCAGGTGCAGCAAAAGCTGTGCTGTTCTAAAGGCTGCTCTGTTGAAAGAGTGCTGGTGTGTTTTTGCAGGGCTTACACAGTTGCCTGGGTTTAGCTGAGCTTTCCACATGAGCTGTTGTTGCTGTGTGTACTGAGAGCTGAGGTATGGTATGTCCTGAACTCCTTTTGGTTTTGCAGGGATTGCCTGACACTTTAAGGTGATGGTGACCATGTCCTAATAAGGCAAAGTGACTGAAGTTTTACTTTAGGTGATTCACAGACTATTGTTTTGGTTTTGCTTTCTTCACTTAGCATTTTGAATCCATAAAAAAAATTTGAGTTTTGTGTTTGTGAAAACCCTTTTTTCAGTGGAATGGATAATCCAAACTTTTTCATCACTGAACGGCAAGTCCAGGCTCCTGCTTGTAGAGCTGTTGGTTATTGTGTCTGCATAGAGGAGGAGTATGGCCTGCTGGTTAGAACAGGGAACTACCAGGATACTAAAAAGTGCAATTCCGGGCCCTGTCATATAATTTCCATATGACCTTGGGCAAGATATGTCAGATGAAACTTACTTCACAGGGGCGTAATACAGCTGAACTGATGAGATTGTAGTGCTATTAAATCCTCTTGAGGAAAGTTACACAAAAAGAAATTACTACTGTAGTTGAATAGTTGTGAAAATAAAGTAGAAGGACCGGCATGATTGGGGGACAATTTATTGACTTTTCTTTCTGGCTATTTTAAACTTTTCTTGGTTAGCTGGGGTTAGAAAAGTGGGTTTGTTTCTGTCCTTGATGTGCACGTGCAGCTCCCATTAGTGCCAGCAGGAGCCCTGTGCTTGCCTCGCCAGAGGAGAGCAGACCCCTGTGTGTGTAATGATAAGTTACACAGCATCTTCTGGCTCTGTGTATGATTTCTGATCTATTGTGCCAGAGATACTACAGCATGAGGGAGAGCTGCTGTCATCTTCAATAGGAAGTGAGAACTTTAAGAGCCTGAGAACTGTCCTCTTTTTTGAATAGCACTTTTGCTGCATGAAGTGTAATTTATTTTTATCACAGCAGGCATAAAGCTTCCAGGTTTTCATAAAGAAAAATGATCCATATAGAGCCCATGTCGATTGAACAATCATTTGAAAACCTGTAAATTCAAAACACAGCTCTTTCTCAATGCAAAGTATTGTTCCTTTTTTTGCTGTGGCTTTTAATTTTTTTAGTCCTGGAATTTCATTTGCACTTTAGATGTACTATAAAAAAGTGGTTTAATGTCCGTAATTATATTTCTAGCCATCAATTTGCCTGTGACAGACACATTACATAATTATAGTAACCAAAACTTTTTCAGACAGGACTTTTTGGGCTTTTGGAATCTTTCAGAGTGGTACTTAATTTTTAATTTTTCTTTTTTTAAGAGTAACAAATGTGTATAAATCATTAAAATTTGGGAAGGAAGTGTAAAGGAGAGGAAAGGATGGGGGAAGGGGGGAAGAGAAAGAAATTGTTTGCATCTTGCCTGATACACAAACACACAAAAAGAAAAGAAAACAAAGGAAGACCAGTTATTAGTCCTACAACTTGTCAGTTTGATTAGTGAACGGTTGCCTCTCTCTCTTCTGAGAAAATACAACATCTTTAAATGATGTCCATTCTTAAATGTAGAAACCCCGCATTGTGTCTGTTAATGCATAATTGGACTGTCCTTTAATACAAGCAGAGGCACTTGTTTCTGAATATAAACCCTGCACCTCAACAGGTCAGGAAGATAGTAAAAACCTGTTGTTTGGCTTTGTCTTGGGGAATAATGGAGTCACTAATCTACTTGATCTCTGGGAGTCAGATAAAGAAGAAAGTGAACGATGCATACATTTCAAAGATGGAAGGCACTTGTAAAAGCAATTTCTTTGGAGGGAAAAAGTAGAGCAAAGGCTGTTGGAAACCTTTTAATTAGTACTAATTACCTCAGCAGAAAACGTTGGAGGCTTGAAAGGATTTGTGTCAGCAAGTGAAAGATCAAAGATTGCGACGCTCGCATTTTAATCTGTTGGCTATAAAAACGAATAAGGGGGTGGTAATGGGGCCCATGAGAATGACAACCCAGGTGGTGGAGGCCTTAATCCCTTCTTTACTGCTACTGCCTGAGGCCTAGTTCCAATTACATAATAAGATGATTTAATTTTTGCTTTAATTTTAACAAAAATTAAGTTTATTTTAGCCTTCAGTAAGGACAAGACAAGGTTTCTAGACAAAATCCTCTCAATTTATTTCTTTTAATGTTTTAAGTCCGAGCCTTTACTTANGGGACTTTTGTTTGTTTGCTTTGTTGTTTTTGTTTTGCTTTTTTTTTTAACAAATTGCCTAATTGCGTCAGTGAAGAAATATTTTATGGGCATGCTTGCTGTGATATTTCACTTCTGTTTTCTTTCAAAACACTCCATGTGGGTTTACATGTGTGAAGTAAATTACCTTTTTTTTTTTTTCTTTTTCTGTGGCTTGTGCAGATTACGTGCCCCTCAGAAATCTAATTGTCATGAAATTCCACTGTGGACAAAAGAGTGAGCATATGGCTGAGGATGAAGAGAGGCTGATGGCTGCAGTGTAGGCATGAAATGCATAGATTTATGTCCAGGAATTTCCAGCACTTCCACGCTGCCAAGCCCAGCCCTTGTGTTGAGGGGGAGGTAGATGCCTCTTGAAATGGCATTAGGTTTATAATTCAGCTCGTAAAGTCAGGTGTTATCTATACACAGTGAGTTGCGTACTTTTATTTAATAATTGGACTTTTTTACTAAGAGTTATATAACTTATGCATTGTGGATTCAAGCATGGTAAATTGCAGCCAGTCATGGTTTTGTCTCCACAGGTAGCTGGACTAGAAATTTGGAGGCAGTGGCTACACAAATAGTCAGACCGCTATTCTCAATTATAACTTTAAATTTATTTGCTCAGCAATTAAAGCCTGGAATGAACTTTGAACTACATACTTTATGAAGTTACATATTGTTTTTTAAACTATTTTAATTACTTTAGCATCAGGTTCTTAAAGTGTATGATTTTATGCTCACGTGATAGAAAGCAATGTTCATTTTAAAACAGATTCTTTTGACAGAAGCCTTTTGGTCCCTCAATAAGTTTTGTATTTATTGACATGACAGGAAAGCATGAAGCAACCTTTTCAAAGGAAGGACTTGATGATCTTGAAGGTCTTTTTCAACATTAGCGTATGAGGTGTCAGAGTTCAGTGCTGTCTTTCTTTTGCTTGCTCTTTCCTAATCTGTGGAGTGTTTGTTGCCTTTAAGTGTGCTTAAAGGAGGAGCTTGTATTGAATCTCATCCTAGGGCATGGAAAAACACCAGGACTGAGACCTGAGTTTCTTTCCAGAGCAGTGTAGGGGAGTTAGAGTAGCCTGGATTTTTGGGGGGAGTCTCTTTCCTGTCAGATTGCTCCATCTCCATCATGACAGGTGACTATCCTTGTGAAGCTGCTCAGAAGGACCCAAGGTGGTTTTCTGTTTCTCCAGGAGATTGGGGCAGTTCCTTTACTATAACATGATCCTGGGACTTCTTGTATTGCTTTCTGGTATGAAGAAAGCAATATATACTTTGAATATATTAGGGCATGCTGACCAACTAAAAGTGTATTGCAATGATCTGTGTTTTGGTAATTATTCATCAACATTGTTTTCATCCCTAGACTATCAAATCTGCAGTTATTGGATTTTTGAAGGTGGAATTTATGCTGGACTTCAATTTCTCAATCATGTTTTAGACAATCTTATTAATTTTAGGAATTGAAGAGAGGAGAACCAACACAAGAAAAACCTGTCATAGATTCTGTAGTCCATCTTCTTAGACTGTAAGATTACTGGCTCCTATCTCTTCGTGCCAGCGTTTTGTATAGTTCAGTTTTAACTATACTTGAAATGTAGTAATGGAGGACACTGATGGGAGGCCACTATACAGCATTTTTTTTTGTTATGTGTATTTCCCTTCTTTTCTTGGTTTTATATCATGCATGAATTGAAGGAAATGTATTTGATGTTCATATACATGTTCCTGTGTACATTTTATTTGCACACATTTCAGTGTGATAATCTTCATAGTTTTTGAGTCTGAATTGTTGTTTTGAACTAATTTTTTCTTTTATAAACATTCTATGCTTCCGTTGCTTACAATGTTTTAGTATCACTCATTGTTTTCTATAGTATGAGCAAGGGGAAAGGTAATCAAAATGAACATTACAGTAAACTAATAATTTTCTGTGTTTTGACCATGCATGTATTGTTTCCTTATGCCGGCAGTTATTTATGTAATCAGTTTTAATGCATGATGCAAGACTTTAATTGAAATGCAAAAGCCCCCAATTTAACCAGACAGATTGAATGAATAGATTATATGGAAGTATTTTGAAAATCAAAAAGACATAAGAACATCCTTATCTCTGAATTTGAGCTTACATATCAGAATATTTGCAGGATTGCCATGAGGCCCAGTAATGCAAATAAATTGTTTGAACAACTGGTACTGAGCAGTTATCATGCAAAAATTCTTGACTGAGTGTAGTGTGTGGTAATGATTCCCAAAAGCCATGGGGTGTTTCCTTGCTTTCTGCTCTTTGCAAGAGTGATTTATGAGTTTACAAGTTCCTTCCCAAACGCTGTAATTGCCCTGACAGTTTCCCAGGTGGACTATATCCAAGTTGGTATAAAGCAGTACTCATTGCAGCTGGACCTTCTAATTCATCTTGAGTTAGGTGTAGAACTTCTTGTTCTTTTTGTCTTTATTTAGATTTTTTTCACCTCTTGAGAAACACTGTACCATGATAACTAGTACTACATTCCCTATAAACACCGCACAGGACTGGTAAGGAAAACAAAGCTCTATTTGATAAGACTTAACTCAAAGTTTTAGTTTTGTGAATGGAAACAAGGACAAATACAAAAACTTGGTTTTTGCGTATATTTAGCAGATCACCTTTCCCCTTGTTGGATCTGTCTTCTCTAGGATTCCTGGCTTGAATTCCAGCAGATTCCCCTTCAGGTTCAGACGTCTTGGCAATGGATCTTCTCAGTCCCACTGTCAGTTCTGATTTAGTGCTGTCAGAAACCAGAAACTTTGGTGGTCATGTTTGGAAACTGTTGGTGATTCTCTGTTTTCTATCAACTGAGTGGCTCCTCCTTTCCCTGAGCACAACTATTTCTTCTTTCTCCCTGGCAGTGTCCAACTGGCCACTTATATCCCACTCCAGCTGGACTTGTCCTTCTCTGTGGCCTTCGTACCTTCTTGCTAAGTGTTGTACAAGACACAGGCACACGCTTCACAGATGATCTGTGGTATGCTGCTGGCTTTCTAGAAACAGATGAAACAGGATATAATGTTAACACTGATGACAGACCCAGTAACACAGTTACTTTGTTTAAACAAGCCCATAAAAGAGGTGTTTCCCCTCTAACAGCTTTTCTGGTGTTGCAAACTTCCACTTGCATAATGTACAATTCACTGGAGATTGTGCAGGCATAAGCAAAAGAAAAAGCTGTCTCTTGCTTGTGTGTACTTGCACTTTAGAGTAAAGCACATCCATGTGGAAGATTTGCTGTCTAGCACAAGGTAGTCTCCTTGAAAGGATACTAGTTCTTCTTAATTGGCTCAGTCATGCATGGACCTTGTATGCCTTTACCCTAAGTTTTATAGGTCTAATAATCTGTTTGCTGGTTTTTGGGATTTAAATGTCTGTTATAGTAAGGAAATCTGTTACAAATAGGGGTTTGAGTGCAGAAGAAACGTTGAGGAGTAAAGGTGAAAATTTACCTTGCACTTAGACATCATTAAATGATTTTCAAACTATACAACAGAAGTTAAATTTTGTGAATTGTTATTGAAGTACCCAAAGTTACCTTTTTAAGCCACTAAGGGTTTGTGCATTAAGGTTACTGATGAGCAAAATGTTTAGGAAGAGGATATTAAATGCTGTACTGTGTTTAAAAGAAATATTGAAGAATAACCTAGAACTTTGCTCCAGAAACATTAATGTGTAAATTATTCTTGAACAAAATTTTAAATATATAACAAATGAGAAGCATGTGTGAACAATTTTGTTGATGTAATTGAGAAAATTCTCATTTCAGTCATTGGAAGATATGTGATTTTGGAAGCTCACCGACAGTGGTTTACATGTTGAGTCAGTTACTCATATTTGTTTGAGAAAGGGTTCAGTTTAAGTGGATCTTATTAAAAAGTTAACCCCCAAAACATTAATGCAATTTATCTCATTTCACTACTTTCTTATGTCTATTTAAATGTGTATTCAAGTATTTCAGAGAAATCAGACTGAATGTTTAGAAAGAGATGAATGTAGTGGCCATTAAGTTTTAAATGTCTCTAATCTCTTGCTACTATGGCAATAAAAATAAAAACTTTTAAGAGGAATATTCTATATAATGCATTATTTGGTAGGAATATTCTTCATCAGCAAAACCATGTAACCCGTACATTTTCTGCTTTTCCTTAATCTGAAATAAGTTGTATGCTTCTAATAATCTTTGTGGGTTTTCTTAACTGCATTTAACAGCATTGAGAAATCTTTCTTAATATTACTGAAAGTGGAAATATCTTATAGTTGTCTTCTCCTTCTCCTCTCTTCTCAAAAAATTTCATGGAAAAAAAAAAATCTGAAATGAGTCTACTCTATCTTATTTTGCTGTACTGTTCTGAAGTATTCTGATGAGCCTGGATAAGCTGATGTGGCCTTTGGGGAGAGACACATCAAATGTAGGCAGACAGCTCCTGTGTCTGGTAACAAAGACTGAGGAGGTCAAAACTATCCCAACAGGCCTGAGCAGGTCAGTCAGAGGCAAATGTTGGAAATAAGATTTGGTGGGGAGGGGAGTAAGGGGCCTGGGTCAAGTCCTGTTCAAAAAGTCAGCTTTGTCAAAAGCTTCAGTCACATTCTTACCTACAGGCAACCTCTGCTGATCCCAACTCATTAATCGAACTGGAGAGCCGTCTTGACCCTGGCTCCTTCCCTTTGAAGTGTGGTGTCCTCTGCAGCATGAGGAAATAATTTGCTGCCTGATTCAATGAGCCATCAGTAGAGCCAGCAGACCTAATGACATGTGAGAATATTAACCTCCTACCACGAAGAGCTGTGAATCTTGAGAGGCAGTCTATAATTCACCCAGCACTCCTGAGCCTTCCCTTTCTGTCTTATTCTTGCACTCACTTTCTCACTCACAGGGAGAGAGATCCTCTTGTCGTAAAACTTTATTTCCTTCAGTAGTGTGAGCCTTCTGAGCTGCTTGATAATGAGTTACTTTCCTTTTGCAGTTGGATAAAATTTATACGGAAATACCAGATGTCTGTCTTGCATATAATAATTTCTGTTTAAATTATGACACAGGCTACATAACTGACATCAAGGGGGTGGTAATTGCAATACTTACCCAAGCAGACTATTTTGTTTCCTTATTTATTTTTCATCATCAGAGGAAAAAAATCAAAAGCAAGAGAACAAACATGCATAACAACACTGTTTTCTTTTGTCTTCTTTTTTAAAATTTTTTTCCTACGTAAAGGACAAAACTGCCTGGCCTAGTACTGTGTTATATGCACTCACAAGGGTGTGTTCTCACCCTTTGATTCTTAAGAAAGAAATAGATTGTCGTTATAATCCCACTGCTTTAAAAGTCAGAGCTGGTTTTTCTCTTGTTGACTCGTTTAGCATTTCCATAGATTTAGGACTTAATGTCTGGTAAACTTCAGTAAGAAAGACATTGTTATTCATGTGGCTAAATAATGAGAAAAGAAAAGCAAAAAAGGCCCTGTGTGTATTTACAACTCAGCATGAAAGTGGTAGTGATTACCAGACTGTTATATACCCATATAGAGTCAAATATTCTGAGAGTTTTGTTTTGTTTTTAATGGCTTTTCACAGTGTTGATGGGCTGAATAAAGTAAAAATTTAAAGATTGTGGGTACAGATGGGGAGCAGTATCCAACACAGCAAAGCCCAGACTAAAATGACTATTGCTGGCAACAGTCTTGTATGTGCCAGAAAGGTTTTGGTAACTGTTTTTGCTATAACTGTACTGTCAAATTTCTCATCTTTGGTGGAAACATAGCTTACAAAAGCAAATGAAGTTATAGCAAGTGTGAACTTATGATGGTAAAAGATGATTCTCTGCTGACAGTGAATGTAGTTGTGTGGCCAAAACCTTTGTGTAGGAAATTGTGCCTGAATTCCGTCTTGCTATCGTCATAGACGTATTTTGATTCTGAGGAGTTTCTGGTAAAAGCTGTTGCTGTATGGTGTGGATCTGGGTACAGACTAAGATACCATGCATGGGGATAAAGGAGGGAATGGAGACAAAGCAGGGGGGGTAGCAGAAGAAAAAAAAAAGACAGTCATATACTGATTAGCAAGTACTACAGTGTCTATGGTACGCACCTATGTAGATCCCTGTCTTTAAGATGCTCTAAAGACATTTTTTAACATCGGGGGATTCAGTATTATGTCCATTAACAATTCTCTGCTATCATGCTTGAGCAGTCTATTAGTCGTTCTCACCTCTTATAGCTGGTCACAAAGGCCAGTCCCCTTGCCTCTCTCTGCTTCATCTTTTTTATTAAGTTTATTAAAACTAGTCAGATTATACATTCTTATGGCATAGGCTGTGCTTGGTCCATTCATTATGGTTTCTTATCTTGGCAGGCAATCTGAATTGAACGGCAGCTAGTCCATTATGCACATATGAAGCCCATCACTCCTCCAGCAATGGCCAATTCATCAAACATTTATCTTTTGCCCTCTGAGCAGTGCGTCAATTTGCTTGTCAATCCTCAGCCTTGGTTGTTGTGGAAGATGGGAGAAAAATTACTTTTCTTTTCCCCCTTCTCACTGAACTCTGGTAGTCGAAATGGGCTTTACTCTACTCACTCTACTCCCCCGCTCTCTGTGGAAAAAGGGGAGTTAAGTTACTATCTGAATTGCAGAGTGACAGATTGATCCAAGATACAGTAAAGCTTTCATTATGGCACTGCCTTTGCACTTGAATTTGCTCATATTTCCATTATAATACTGGTTTTTAGGGGGTTTATAAATAGGTTCTTCACTTGGCACATGGAGCTGAGAAGAGCTTTTAAGAATAAACACGTTATAGGGTTTTAGCTCTTTGTGAGTTTTTTTGTTTGTTTGTTTTTTAAGCAGAGTAGGGTTATATTTTATAAACCATGGCATATTCATTTGCTATTTTTAATCACTAAGACTTCATTGAAGTCTTTCAAGTTCGGGAAATGTCAGTGTTTCTTTTCTTTTCTTTTCTTTTTCTTTTTTTTTTTTGTTTTTTTAATGCCATTTGTTTTAGTAGGATTGAGTTTCATGCTAAAACTGGGAAAAAAGACAAAGCAAGAGTCTCGCATCCAAGTTTTTCTCTTAACTGGTTGCTATTCTTCATCAAACACTTCTAATAAATTTTAGCAGAGGAATGTTTAATTCTGTACTTAGGAATTTTAGGGAAGGGATGCATAAATGAACCATTCGTGGTGTTTTTTCTAGAATGCCCTTTGATTAGCTATGAATATATACAATCACTTTCTCTCTGCTTGGTAATTTTTTGCAGTTTTGCAAACTGTATTTTCTTATATGATACTTGTTTGATGGCTAGATGACTAAGAACTCATTTTCTGATCCATTTTGTATTATTTTGAAATGTTTTATGTGGCTTATGTGGAAACTGCCTTCCCACAGGCTATAGTACACTGATTGTCATTTTATTTAGATGTAAACAAAATGGTAACAGTAGTATAATATAAAATCTTGGCATGTTTAATACTAAAGATGCAGTATAAAAACTTAAGCAAAAAGCAGCCTAACATGAAAGATGAAGTTTGAGCTATAATAATGGGATATCCTCTTGAGTAGAGCTGCGTTAAATACACATAGTGAAATCTGAAACTTCAAGAGGTTCATTAGAAAAGAAAATGAACCCCACCTCAGTCATTCTGGTAGCTAATTGATCTCTTTTGCTTGCTTGGTTTGATTGTTTGTTTTATTGAGGGTTTTTTGTGTTTTGGTGGGTTTTGCTGTGTGTAGTGTGGTTTGTTTTTTTTTTTTTTTTTGGTAGTCTTGATGCAAGAGAGTGGGGATTGGATGACTGAATGGTTGTCTGTAATATGTTTTTGTGACCCCTGAAAGCTGTCATTGGAATTTTTAGTTTATTTCACCAGGTCAATAATCCACTCCTACAGGAACGGCTCTTAGAGTTTTTTACCTTAATGTTGCAGTTGTGTTTAATTTCATTGCATGATTTCTGACAAATAGGCATCCTTCCCAAACAGATGTGCTTAACTGAGCCTCATCTGAAGGTCTGATTCACCTTCTGGGAGTGCCCATCTTTTCTTGCTGCCCTTAAGGAGTTATAAGTAACTGGGCTTCCATAGATGGATGAGATTAATCTGCATTATTGCTTTTCAGACAATGCCATCATTTGAGAAACTGCTGCTCGTTATCAAAATCCCTCTCAAGAAATATCTGCATTTCTGTTTTATGATTGGTATAAATGTTTCTGAAATGTTGTGAAGGTAACATCTAGAATTCAGGAGACCTCATCTCTTTTTGTCTGTCTGTTTATTGACTCTACTTTTGTTACTGTTTTCTTTGAGGTTTTGGGGTTGGTGATGGCTTCTAAGGGTTTAGAAATTTGGGCTTCTTTTTTCAAGCAGTAGAAATTGCTGTGTAAAACAGAGCAAGACTGTAAAAGAATAGATGAAGATTCTGAGATTTTGTGAATCCCCAACATTTTTTTATGCTCTGGTTTAAGACTTTTGTGAAAGATGTTTTCATCCCAGTCTTTATTGGTAATACAGTGTCTCACATATTCTTGTGTGCTTCAATCTATAAGAAAAGGGGAAAATCAAGGGAATGATATTTATTTTCTTGTATGTCTGGACATCAAGTACGACTTTTATTTGAAAATATTCAGAAACTTGTTTTAGGTCCAATTCATAACAGAAGTTAATCTTTTCTTAAGGGGATCTCTTTTTCACAGGCATTTATTGATGCTGCTTTGTTCATTTCTTTTAATTTCTCTTTTGCTCATCATACTCACAGCTGTGCCTCAAGTTTTACCCTAATAGTTGTTCCCATATGTTTTTCATGTACCAACAGAAAGATGCAATATGCTACCTCTAGATAGCCTGCAAAATGCTAACATTTCCTCTGATAATAGACAAAACATAGCATTTCTTGCTTTACAAATTTTGCATCTTGGAGTTTCTTTACTGTCTCTGGGATGCTTTTCTTAGGAGTATGTGTGTGTTCTTTCTTGATTCAGAAGTCATGTCCAATCTGTCTATCAAATACTTCATTCTGTTTTCTTTTGTGGTTCTATTATCATGCAGGAAACTGTAAAATCACTAAGTAAATTGGCAAAAAGAAAAATCTTATATTCTTGAATATTATAGAGGTAGAGGACATTTTTTGATGCTTTACTTGTATTTTGTCCACCTGATTTATTTTAATTTTCTATCTGTCTGTCTATCTATCTGTCTGTCTATCTATCTATCTATCGATCTATCTATCTATCTATCTATCTCCTCATTTTTTATTGTGCTTTGTTTTGCTTTGGTGAGGTTTAGTCTAAGGATTAGAAGTCAGGAGTTCTGGGTGTTATTTCTTGTCTCCTAGAAAATTGCTGGAGGTCACCTTCTGTTAGTCACTTAACCTCTCTCTGCTTTACTACAAAATGGAATTTTAAGTTCAGCAGGTTTTTGAGAAGTAATTCATTAATGTTTTGCAAAAAAAAAAAAAATGCTTTCTACTCCTTGGCTGGCAGGTGCTGGAGAAATAGATTGTATTTCTATTTAAATACTGAAATTATCTAGTACTAAGCTTCTCATGTTGATTCTGCTTTCCTATAATCTATTAAAACATTAAAGCCAAGGAAAAGGTATTTTAAAAAGCTCTTGTTTTGTAACAGCTCCATCTTTAACTTCTGCTAATGGCTATCTCTTGTCAACAAAGTGCAAATCAATTTCAAGGCTAAACCCAAACTCTCTCATTTGCATATTGTTAACTGCTCTCCCTTTTCCTGTTAAACAGGAGGAAAAAGTCAATTAGATATGAGGCAGCTGTCTTATTAATGAAGGGGTAGGATAAAATGTGAGGAACTTGTCTTCTGTAGCATATGCTTCTGAGCAGCTTGTTTCTCTGAACAAGGACAACTGCAGAGTACCAAGTTTTGTCTATTGCTTGCAAGGCTTCTGTTTTTTCTCATTTATAAAATCTCATGTTTTCATTGTCAAATATTACCAAAATGAAGAGTTGCTCTTTACTTTCATTGTAACAAAATCCGTGTCGGGCCAGAGGGATCACATGAAATAGTGTAGTTGACAATTACCATACATACACATACATAAAAAAAAAATAAAAATTTCCGTCATGACATTCCTTTATGATTAAAACTTTGTTATAAACCATGAATGAATTATGGAAAAGAAAGCTGGAAGAAATCATACAGATTAGCCAAAGGACTTGGATAAAATGACATTTCTGAGACCTTTATATTCTAAAGGATTATTTACTGTCTACTCACAGAGCATCTTAAGTCGTTTTGCGGAGGGAGTCAGTTTCCTGTTTAGCGCAGTGTTTTTGTAAGCTAATGAGGGCAAAGCGTGAGCCATAGGCAATGATGCTGTGATATTAGCTGTGACAGGGAGCTTGATCATAATTATCTTAACGAGGATAGGGTTAATTACAGTGGAAACTTAAAGTTTTTTCTGTTTGAATGAGGCGGCACTGAATACGTTGTGATGTTTTGTCGGTTTGATGTGACTTTGAAAATTGCAGTGGAAATCTCTTGGCAACACTTTCTCTCCTGGGAGCAGAGTGTGAGCCCTGCAATGAGGTAACTGAGATGGTACCTGTGGGTGAGATAATGGGCAGCTTTCATGGCATTAGAGCCCGGACAAGCAACCTGCAATCCACCTCAGTGATGTTTATCAGCCTTTTCAAAGTAAGGGAAACAACTACTTGCCACAAGCCCTTTCAGTGCTGCTTGCATTGCTGTGGTAAGATTGTGTATTTGTTTCAGCATACCAACATAGGGGGACATTTTTTAATATGCCGTGAACTGAGAGGAAACAGTGCAGATTTAATTTTAGACTGTTTCTCTTTCTTAAGGGATTTCCCTCTTTTTGCCCATCTCTTAGGTTGCTTATGCCCTTCTTCCTATGCTGTGTATATATAAGCATTCCTCTCCTCTTTTGTAATGGGCTCATAAGGAAATACTTGGAGTACATTATTATTACTTGCTCAACCTCATTAAAAATAAAAATGACAGTGTTTTGTATTGATTTCTCAGTCTCAGATTCTCAAAAATGCTTTCTCCATACCAATTTACAGTTGCAATCCTTTCTTATCCCCCATCTCAGATGGGAGATGGAGGCTCATGGAAATTATGGGACTTGCTGAAGTTTGTACCATAAAACCAATTGTGTGGATTGTACTTAAAACTTTTGTACTTTGGAGTGCAACTACTGGGCAGTATTTCCTAATATATTATGATGGTAGAGACGGTTGCATACAGTTTAGTATGTAGTAACACTGAATTATAGCAGACATATTTTTTCCTTTTTAATTTCTTTGCCATGTCTTACCTTTTTTGTTTTAGGGCTGTTTTCTTCTTCTGTTTAAGATGAAAAAAAATTCAATGAATAACAAAACAACATATGGCTGTAAATTTATATTAATGGCTACACCCTCTCTCTGTACTGTGACAACCCCTCACATCTCCCTGGACTCTGAATTTAGGTGATTAAATCACCAAGTGCACACTGCTCTGATGACATGAAAACAGCAATTATAAGCAACCCCCTGTGTAACATAGCTCCTTTTTAACTGAGCAGCTAATAACATTACATGGCAAAAATTATCAAAACCAGACAGGTGTAAGGAGATTTGCGCACAATTTTCTCTGCCTATCTATGAAACTAGTACCCTTGTGTTCAGCCCAGGGTTTTGAAAGAAAGACTGTTTCAATAGGCAACTCCCTCTAGTGTTTCAAGGCCTTTTGTCCCACTTCATGGCTTGTCATTTTGTTTTATGCCTCCCCTGCAGCAGTTTTGGATGTGCGCTTTCTTCTCCTTGCCAGTTGCCAACCATTTGCTGATTCTCATGATAAGAGTATTATATTTGCATAACATAATTCAGGAACAATGTGTGTTTTGATGCTGACACTGACCAGAGCCCAAGCAGTGTTTTTTCACAAAGGACCTATTAACATCCCATAAGACTCTGTGGTGCTGACAAGGAGGTGGCCTTCTCTGAACTCTTTTGGCAAGTCAAAGTCATACACTGAAATGTGAGGTTTGGAAATAATCCACTATTTATATAATAAAGAGTATTTAAGGGGAATTTGCTAAACTAGGTTTGTCAAACTGAAATGAAAACTCCTAACAGCTTGATAAACTCACTGCTACTTCCTCTGAGTTTTTTTGCCTTTTAAAGGTACTTAGGGGTAAGCACTGTCTAAGATGTTTGCTGCTTTCACCTTGAATCTTGACTTTGGCAAAGCCAAGTCTGTTGTGACCTTTTGCTGAAATAGCTAGCTCAATGCAGCATGCATGCATGCACAGCTTTTAATGGTGAACAGTTTGTGTAGGCTGAATTGAGGTTTTTTTTCCCAAAACTGGCGCCTGCAAAACGTGTGATTTTTACCGTGGTGATTATTACAGTAACATGTTTATAATAGAGGCCTTTATTTTTTCAGCTTCAGAAATTATAGTATCAATACACTGTACCAATATGGATATGCCATAGGGTAAAGGTGGCAAATTGTCTTTAGGTCCGGCTGCTGAGCATCCAAATGGCATTAGTGATAATTGTACCTGCCTTTCAAATCAAGACACTTTGGAATCCTTGGACTGAAATACTCTTGCAGTGTTACGAGAATGTTACTTGAATATTCATGGTTTAGTGTGCTGTACCCAGTGAAAAGGTCACACACTTGATTTCCTTTGGTTGCTTGAGCCATCCAAGTGTGATCTGTAAGTGGTCTGTAGGTTCCAGCTACAAAAGCAGTATCTTGTTTTTGTTGCGCAGATGAATGTTAAACTGTCTTTTCTAATAGTACTTGTGTTTTCCTCCTGTAATTGTATCTGTGGAACGTTCTAACAGGGACCTTGGCTGTACCTCGATCTTTGCCAAAAACTTGGGGGGAGGGTGAGGAAATCCCCTCAGTATAAATGTCATTGGAAACAGAATAAATAGCATAACCTGCATCTCCCTTATTCATCACATTTTCCAAAACAGCCAGGAGATACAGTGATGATCTTCCCACTGGTAGGCATTGTAGATCAGCTGTCAAGTCATGCAATCTCAGCATATCTTTAGGTGTCTGGTAGGTGAATGAGCTGTGAATGCGTGTCTGTGCGTATGCTTTGTATATCCTGTGTCTAAGTTGATTAATGTGTAGGGGTGCTTTTACTGTTAGAATGAGCAAGCATTAAGAATCAAGCTTGGAAGAGATGCCTTAACAAGGTACTGAAATGTTCTTTTTTAGTTTTTGGTTTTGGTTTTTTTTTTTGTACTTTGCTGTGAGAGGAATGAATGCTTCCAGAACCTTGTTTATTTACAAGTCATCACCTTCACTACCATGTTGTCAAATGCTCCCTTTTAAAGCTGCTCTCTGCAGTGTGACCTGTGGCTTGACAGTGGGACAGTGAGTTCCAAGAAGAAAGTGAATGCCTTTTCTGTCTGAAGTAATTCTGCATTTTATTTTGTAGAGAACATTTTATTTTGTTTGCAGGAACTCAAGAAGCTAATTAAGATATTAATAAAAAAAGGGGGGAAAAATCCCTTCTACATTTCCTATTATTGCATGTAAGATAACTACTAAGAAATGATACTTGAAGTTGTATTTATTATTGTTAGCGGGGTATGATATTTCTTGGCAGAAATGATGGATGACAACTTAAATTTGTGTCCAGGGAATGAAGGTGAACTGTGACAGAGTTATTTATCTTGGGAATGGAGGTTAGGGTCAGGCGAGGCTGGGTGCCTGAAGGCACAAGACATTGACAAATTCATCCTGCAGGCCCCATATCTGAAGCCTTTTGTTTTGGATCCTGGCTACTCACTAAGTGACCCGCATCCTTCATCCTGCCAGCATGTGAAGGATGTGTTGCAGTGCCAGCACTCCCCTTGCCACTAATGCTTGTCATTCACTCTTCTGACAGGCCCAAACCAAAACTATTCCCACTCCTGAAAGGGAAGGTTAAAATATTTATTTCAGCTCATAATGGCCTCCCTGATTTAGTGGAGTATCATTTTTCCTGTTGCCTTTGTCGTTTGCAGGTCACTAGAAGGACTGAAAACATTCAGTTACTTGGAAGAGCTGATCTTGGACAACAATCTACTCGGAAATGACCTTCTGTTACCCAGGTTACCCCACCTCCATACCTTAACGCTCAACAAGAACCAAATATCCTTTCAAAGAAATACCTGCAAAATGTCAAATGAGTTTTATGTGTCAGCCAAATTAAAGTATGTGAAATATAGTTCACGTGTAGACAAAGCATTCTCTCGTTTGGCACCTGGAATACTTCATAGTAATTTATTACAGGTCATTCATAAATGAAATGCACCATTATATCTTCCTGTTGCTCCATTTTAGTGAGAGATCTAAGTTATGGCTCAGAAGAAATCTTTCTAATAGATAAAATAGAGAAAGAAAATAATGTCAGTGCAGCAGTTCCTGTGTTTGCTTGGGGTTCTGTTGCAGGCTGACCTCTAGTGGAATAGAGCGTGCAGTGAAACGCTATTAGGTTTTAATACTTTAAACAGTTCTTAGAGCATAAAAGTAAAGATTAAATTAGTTTAACGCACATAGTATTTTTGATGATTTTCTCTGTTTTCATGAAACTGGTAATATGCAGAGCTGGGTAGCTGCTGTGCAACTGCAGCAAGCATGTCACTCTCTTCTTGATATTCCAATTCTATTTGAATCCACATAAAATACTTTCCAAATCAAGGTCTTAATACAGTAAAGTCTTTTGATGTATGACAGTTGTAACCAATCAGTCACTTCTCCATATGCTAAAGTTAATGCCTATTACTGTTTATTAAGAATAAATATTTCAACATTTGTCTAAATACTCTGGTGAATCAGAGCCCCTAGTCTGTAGGCTTATAGATAATGGTCTGTAAAAACTAATTATCTGCAAAGTCTGTGGGTGTAGTCTTGATTATTCCATAATTTTCCCATACTTTGACCCATCTGGAGATTTGCAGATGTGTAGTACATGATTTTACCAAAGTGAAGGGTGATCAAACTGTGGCCCAAAGGCCATCTGAGGCCTGCAGAGTCTCAGAGCTCAGCTCGCTAAAGCCCTGGTCTCGTAATTGCAGCGTGAGGACAAGACTGCTCAACTGCAGGCTTTTATTACAGACAATGTAAACAGAGAACACTTTACCTCCTACTAGAGCAAAATCCTCCTACTGAGGAGAATAAAAGTAACTGCAGATTCTACGATTTCTGCACTTATTTTTGACTCTATAAATAAATAAAAATCAGCAGAGTAACGTTCTTTCTTGGAGCCATGGAAATTTGCCAAGTGTGTCTCTTGAACAGTAACAATCATTATTGTACTAGGTATTTGGCTGGAGTTATGGTTAATGCAAGGTATTGTGAGTTGGATTTGAGTAACTGGTTTTATTGTTTTGTTGTTTGCTGCTGTGGTAAAATCTGAACACGCGAAAAATATACAAGAACATTTTTGGTGATGCCACTTAAAAACCATGAAGTGTAACTTTGGCCATCAGACCAAAAAGCACATAAGCATATTTGTCCTATGGGCAGCAGTCCTGGAGGAGTTTTGCATTTACCAAAAGGAGGGCAGAGGTATTGAATATTAACTCAGTAAACAAAATCAGAGGGGAAAAAATTATCCTGTCAGTAGTAATCTTTAAAGAGTTTCTGCTGGTCTCACAGACAGACTAAAATAGTATTGTCAAGTGAGTAAGCTCTCAAAGCCAATGATAACATGATAAAAAGGATTTGATATATCCTGTTTTTTTTTAATTCCATTTAATTAAAAACTATGAAGTTAAAGCTTTGAGAGTATTGAGCTACCTGGGTTATAGAAATAATATATGTGTTTTGTTGCATGCTACAAATAATTTAATAGAGGAGTTGCAGAAACACTTGTAAAATATCTATTGTATACAAACTGCCCAGGGAAGAAAAATTAAGTGCTGTCCATCATTAACATCCTGAGCTCTGGTGAGCAGTGATCTTTCTGCTCAGGAGGATACATCAGTCTACAGAAGCACAGAGATCTTCCAGATTCCTCTCTTCAGTGTTAATGCTGTGTTTGAAAAAGGTCCTATTTGAACTTGAATTGTTTTTTTAATGAATTATTTCTTTATAGAATTCTTTGAAAAATGTTAAGAAAAAAATGTACATTTAATAGAAAAATGAAATACATTACAGGAAAGATTGTTCAGTATGTGACAGTAGCACTACATAAAGGACACAAGTGAGCAAAGAATACTGATTTGAAATAAAACTTCAGTAGGTGGAATATTGCCATGTATACATAAATATATACAGAGAGAGAGTGAGAGAGAGATGAAAATAAACAAAAAGCCAAGCTGACCCCTTTGAAAATTGGAATAGCATGTAAACTTTAAAACACATATATGAGAGCTTTCCTGAGTCTCTCTTAATAGAACTGTACTCTTCTCTCCTTTTATTCTGGCCTCCTTTTGATCTGTATCCTGTTTCGATAGTTCTGATAAGGACTTTTGCATGGTTCACTTACTGTGTGGCATTGTATGTGTAAATAACATTTGGGCCCTCCTAACATGGTGTCTGAATACTGTACAAATGTGAAAGCTTATCTCTAAGTCAGGCAAAGACTTGGCAGAATCACCTGGTAATTTTTCTTCTGGTTGCGTATTTCAGTTACAGTCAGGTCACTACCAGTTTTTCTTCTAGAAGTGAAAGAAGCAAATTAAAATATTGCAATCAAAAAATGTTTTATAGCTCAACTTTTCTGTAATGTATAATCTGTTTGAAATGTTTTAAAATGCAGTCTGCATAACAGTAACACCTAAAGGAGAGTCATCAATACTGTGCAGTGTTGGATTATGTATCTAACATGCTTATTTCATGTTTATAGTATGGTTGTTTTTAAAAAATAACCGTATTTTTTCTTTGGGAAATACATAATCATATTTACTTTGGGAAATACATCTTAGTTTCTTTCTCACACACAGTGGACAGCAGAAAGCAACATAAATCAGGATGGATGGGGTAGGTGTGAAGTTGCTTTTGGAGGAGGACTTATGACTGCAGTCACCTATGCTTGTAATGGGAAGCCTCATTTCTCCCTTTAAGTGTGTTGACTAGATGCTGAGAATCAGTCAGAAAACTTCTAACTAGATTTATTTCTCTGTCGGTGTTATAGCAGCATGAAGTTTTGTGGCTTTTCACTGTGCTGATTTTGACCAGTATGGAACAATACAGTATGGACATTTCAATTTCCTTTACATTTCAGTCTTTATAGGATTTGACAAAAGTACTCAAATGGGCAGTTTCAGAAATTTGAAAAACTATCAAAAGATTGTTTGTCAAATATATGTATGTGTAATACATATATACACACATATGAAAATCAGAAGGTGTTCACTGCCTCACTTCTAAACAGACAAGTCTGATAATGAACCAGCTCTGTGATTGTAGTAAAAGCCCAATTTCTTTAGTCCAGTAAGCTGGTCATGCATTTAGCATAGATTTTATATACTTTTTGAGGAACTGGTACTAAAACTTCTTAAGAAAGAGGTGTTGATTGTAGATGTAAAATGCAGAGAGGAGGGCCACAAGGCTGGTAAAGGGTCTGGAGGTGAAGCTGTGTGAAGAGCATTTGAGGTCACTGGGTCTGTTCAGCCTGGACAAGAGGAGGGGCAGGCACTGAGCTCTGCTCTGTGGGGACAGTGACAGGACTGAGGGAACGGCCTGAAGCTGAGGCAGGGCAGGTTTAGGATGGATTTTAGAAAAAGGCTCTTCCCCCAGAGGGTGTTTGGGCACTGGAACAGCTCCCCAGGGCAGTGGTCACAGCACCAGCCTGACAGAGCTCAGGCAGAGTTTGGACACTGCTCTCAGGAACAGGGTGGGACTCTTGGGGTGTGCTGTGCAGAGCCAGAATTTCAGCTTTGTCCTCCTGATGGATGCTGTCCAACTCAGCACGTTCTGTGATTTTATAATTGAATCTAGGTCTAGGTTTTTAATGGTTGAGGGGAAAACCAAAATATATCATACTATGGAGTGGGAAATCTAGAACTATGCAGAACTGTCTCCTATTATGCATGGTTTTCCATTCCCTCTAAACAGAGAATTGAAGTGGTACATAACTCTCCCTGCATAGGCTTCTGAGCCCTCCTCACCACAACTGAGGATTTAGTGAAATCTGTGGGGCTTGTTAGAGAGCTGCTGTACCTAATGAGCCAAGAATCTTTCTTCTAGAATAAAGTGTACCTGAAGTAAAAATTAAATTATGTGAATGCCATCTTGGGAGGGAGAAGTAGTCTTCCATACATCTACAGAAGAGAGAAGTAGTCCACAGTCCATGTGATTCCTTATGCTGTTCTACAGCAGTGCTTGCAGGAGTTCAACTACAGATATCAGAATTTTTTAAAATGTTGTGAGGAGCAACTTTATTTTTGTCTTTGTGATGCCTTGTTACTTAATAACATTGAAATGTGGTCTTCAAATCTGCAGCCTTGGAACCATGGGGATTCTAAAATGCCTTTAAAAGCACTTCCAACTCCAGCTACATAAAGAAAACTAATGCTGCTACAGTAGGCAGAATGGGATTTTTTTTCTGCATATATTCAGTATTCAGGAAGCTCTCCATGAGATATATGGACTTAGTTAATTACCATCCACTCTGCACCTTTTTTTCTTGAGGAAAGTGGTTTCAAAGTCAGTGAACAAGGCCTTATCTCAAGGTCCTATCTCCCTACCAGATAGGGTTCAAGCCAAAATGTGGCATACAAATGACTGTGTGTGACATCCTATTGCACACAGAGAAGAGGGAGATGTATACTTGCATATTGCAAGCTATTTCTGTGGTTATCCAACCTTGAAGACCTAGCACATTCTAATGGAAAAGCGTTCAGGTGGCAAAGATCTTTTCATACTGCATTGAGAGGAGAATTGGTAACTTCTGATTCAAGGCTATTTGCGTGTGGAACAGCTTGTGATTGCTACATCATGTTTGTGATAAATTTAATTGAAGCAAATGTTTCAGCTGGGAATAAATATAGGTACCTTGCTCATTTATGACTCTGGTAGAAATGTGATTCAGCTGTTTTAATGTTAGGTTGGTTGCAGCAACTGCATGACAGATGGTTAGTTGGCAGAAAACTTTTGAATGACGGTTTTGGGTCTTTCTATGTGATGGTCTGGAATTCTGCACGATATTCCTGATATTCTCACATGCATATTTCAGATATATTTTGAATGTATGCTGATTGCTCTTTACTGTGTCTCTTCCAAGAACTTCCAAAAGCTGTAGTCAATGAAGTTCATGAACATGGAAAGTTCTCCTCCAACTCTTTTGGGGAAGTGGAATGAGTGTTTGAAAGATAATGGTGGAGCAACTTGGAAAACTCTGAGAGAACAAGGGTGGTTACTTTTCTGTATTTAAGTATGTGACTAGTAAAAAGAATTGCTAGCAGACAAAAGGTTTAGAGAAAGAAATCCCAGATTATCTTGTATACATCTAATTATAAGTGAATAGTAATTGCATGATGAGATAGGAAATGTAGAAGTACTTGTAGACAGTATAAATTAATTTAGAAACTCAGCATAGACTGTGTTTCTGCATAGGTCTAACCTGCAGATCTTCCTGAAAACAGGCGTGAATCCCAAGAACACTGGTAAGGAAGGAAGAAATGCTGTGGTGTTGGGGATGGCCAGCATTAGTGCTCAGTACTTAAAGCAGCTGACCCTTATGTTACTCTCCATAAAGGATTCATGCAATGTCTCTGCCCTGGAAATATGCAGAAAAGACACAGCTAAAGAGACTCTTGAGAATAAAGAAGTCTGGAATAGAGGAACTCGTGAGACATCATGCAGTAGTTTCTGTGTTGATCCGTTCAATCTCTTAGAAGTGTAACAGAATAGTTTTTTACTGTGCTTACTGTCAAAAGACAAAGCATAACATCAAAATGACTGTCCCTGCTTGGGAGGTTCTCCTAAAATTGACTAAGTGGCACTATCCACTCAGAATTTACAACTTTGTCCTTCCGCAAATATAATATTCCCTGGGAACTAATCTTTGACTGGTTTGAAAGGGGCCGTAGTCCTGACTAGCCACGAAAACTTTAGTGCAGGCTACAGAATTTGTAGCCTGAAACAAAGATGCTACAAGCTTGCACAAACAGTTAATTCTTAGCTCAAGAAAGAAGATACACCATTTGCTTTGGGCTTTTGCTTTTTCTTTCTGCTTTCAAAAGAACCTCAAAAACAGTGGTATTGAGTATGAGCGAGAGAGAGTGAAAACAGACAAGTCAGAACATGCCTATTTGTAGGATATTTTTGGTTCCATGAAACTTACAAAAAATTGTATTGCTCTGCAGCTATACTGGACCCATCATAGTACTGTAGTTTTCCAAATAATTCTTTTACTACTGTCTTAGGGTTGCTGGCAGCATTTGTCTTTCTAAACAGAAAATCTGATGATGAGCTTGTGTGTGCTTGTGAACAGGTGTGCTTGTGAACAATCAAAATATGCACGTGCGGTATGCCCATTGTAACAGTCTGAAGAGACTTTAAAAAGTTCATCTGTGAGAGATACCCAGTTCTTTTAAATGTTTCCCTAATTTAAAACTAGAAATTGTGCAAGAGGAAGTATAGTTCTTTGATGTGCAGGAAATTTTCAAGTATATCCAGTGTGTTTCTGTTCATTGTTCCTGAAGACCAAGTTAAATTTTTGGAGGGAACCATTGTTGTTTAATTCCTGAGAAAGTTATAGCTTGTGAGCTGTAGAGCTGATGATTTTAAAATTTTAATTGTTACAGTTTTTATTTTGTTTGATGTCTGTTTGAGAGGCATTAATAGATTGGCAATGATGGCACTTGAATTAGGAGATGGATTATTACACTAAGGCTTTTTAATTATCGCTACAGCAATACTTTAGACCATTTTTCAAACAGTAGACTATAGTGTGTTGGCATCACTGTTACGTATTCACCTGGTGATCAGTGACACTGACAAGACAGATCAGTCCAGAGCTATTTTTACAGAGCTGTAAATAAATAAATACTTTTTCACTAGCACTGCCCATGGATTTAATTGTGGGTTTTCTTTTTAGGAGAGAATGGGGCAGAAATTTGTCTTAGAAGTGGCACAGCAGGATTTTGCAGCTCTTTGGCTCTGATTGCACCAATATGGCACTCCTTGGTCTACAACAATAAACCATAGAAAGGAATCTGGAATAAAATTTCAGACTTGCTTTGATTTCCTCTCTCCATATTTTCCTAACACTGTTTTAGAAAGACATAATGCTTTTGGTGGCATCAAATAGTTCCAGTACTGTGATTTAAATAAGTATTTGACATGCTAATTAACTAAACACTACACTAGAAGTGCACCATGACTTATGAGTCATCTCTGAGAAATACTTAATCATGAGAATTTTAACAGAATATCATTCATTTTTTCCTACACGCTTTGTAAAAATACTGTGGTGTTAAGTGAATGGAGCTTCTTGGAAAATCAATCCGTACCTTTCATTTTGTTTTTAGAAGGGATAAGTAAAGATATTTAAGTCCTAAAGAAAAGAAAAATTAATTGTTTTATTTATGATTCAACTGCTGATTCTCTTGCCTGAAATACTTTTTAGGGAGTGTTTTGTATCTGAAAAAAAATAGTCAGGGTTTAGATATGAGGTATTAGAATTTGGACACTAACGTCCATATTTTGGAGATTTAGATTTTTGAAATGCAGATTATCAACTCCTGTTATTTACCTAAAGTCTTGGTGAATATGGTGTCTCTCCCTTTTGCTTTCCATTTTGAGGTGTAGTCTTACACTTTTTGCGTATCTAAGTTGACACTGCTCTTCATTACATTTCAAAATACATTTTGATATTTGCCTTGAAGGCTGCATGTTGAGAAGGGAGTTAGAATACATGTCATGCTCCACATTCAGCAAACTTCTGGGGAGAACAGCTTTTACACAAGAAATAGCTCTGCTGAATTGAGAAGAAAAAGTCCTGCGTATTTACGTCACAAAAGAACCAAAAATTTTGAATGACTTGTTTGTTTTTTGTTGTTGGGTTGTTATTTTTGTGCTGCGTTTTGTTTTATTTTTCCTTTGGATAGGAAATGACCAGATGCAATCAAAGCCTTGCAATAGCTAACCTCCTGTGTGTGCTTGCTGTTATGGCAATAACTGTCTTTTGTAATAATAAACTATTTCTCTCAGGGAGCCTTTTTGTGACTTAAGCAATGCTGCGAGAAATTCAGTGTTTCTCCTGGCTGAGGGAGGGTGCCAGGTTCAAGCACTTCTCTAACAGTCTTCGGAAACTTTTAAAAAGCCTTTTCCACACTTGAACATGTGTGGAAAAACAGTTTGTGAGTTTCCCATCACAGTCACATACTTCCTGAAAGAGCTATGAAAAAGTTTATATGTGAGCTTAAGGTCCAGGCATAAAAATGAGCACCGAGTTTTGATTGGTATTTTGTTCTAGCTAACAAATCATATGGTGCTACAAAAAGATAATTTTTTCTTAGGGTTTGGTAGATTGATTACTGGTATAAAGCATTCCATAATGTGGCTTTGCAAAGTTAAAAGTTAGCATTCCTATCTTTTCAATGAATTCATAGAACTTATTTCTAATCCTCATTTTCCTCACTCATGCAAAATATTTAAGTATAACTCCATAGATGTTATGGGAAAAAACACTAACTCTGAGTGTAGATACATTGATTTTAGTGCATTAACATTAGTAATTGTTGGCATAATCTTCATGTGTGTTTGGAAATAAACTAAAATTTCAGGCTTACAGAAAGCGGGCCACATTTTTAACAATGAAGCTGTTTTCTCCATTCTGTATTGCTTCTGTTGCCCTTAAGATATTGGGGTGAAGAAATAAAGTAAATTCCATCAGCTAAAAATAAAAAAGATAACAGAAACACATAAATCAAGTGTAAATAATAGCAACAAAAGTGAACTGAGGATTTAAAACAGTAGTTTGTCTCTAACGGCAGGAGGGAATAAAAACAGCAATGAAATATTCGTTAATGGTTTTGAATAATTATTACTCTTGCGTAAGTCAGTTGATTTTTAAATACTGGAAACTTTTCACACGCACATGCATGGCAATTTCTTGAGAATCACACCAATATCTTTGTAAGTAAATTGAAGTAAATTCGAATGTATAGTTCAAGTTTTAGAGACTGTCATACTAGACTGTAACAACAAAATTATTATTCGATCAGTTAAAAAATTGAGGTGCATTTGGTTGAATATTGTTGTTAGATTTAATCCTAAGATGTGATTTCCAGTATTGCAGTGGTTAAAGACCGCTCCACTTCTGTTGGCTTATTTTATTCAGGTTTACAATAACGAAGGTGTACCCTTTATATTTATATTCCAAGAAACACAGTTGAGTTAAAAAGCCTCATAAACATCAAAATATGTCTCCTTTAATGAAAAAAATTATGCTTTACAAGACTTTAAAGCTTCATATATAAAGTGTTTGTAACACTGAAGTCTTTAAGTTGCGCTTAGTAAAGCATTAATTGGCATATCCTAATTGAGTAGTTACAAATGTGTTGCTGTGGCACTCAAAGCTTTTATATGCTGGGAGTGAACCTGGGTTGTTGTGGTTTGACTTTTTTCTTTTTCCTTTTTTTTTTTTTTTTTAAAAACTCATTTTCCAGTGGACTGAATATATTAGTGATGAATGTGCTGTGAAACTAACTGTTTGTTTCCATGCTGGAAAAGTTTCATGGCTCCAGCAATTGCTAGCCATTTTACCACACAGCATCCATCATTTTGTCAAAGTTTTAATGTTTTGTAGTGAACCACCTAGGAAAGAAAGGAGGGAAAACGAATGACAAAACAGCCCAGTTCTTTCATTCCATGCCAAAAAACTGACTGAAGTTTATCCCTGTTTGCCCTTGGAACAATTAATGTGACATTTTCCTGAATGCCATACTAAATTTGATTGTCAGTTATTGAAATGTATGTTTAAATCAGCGGTGATGCAACTCCAAGTGCTTTTTTCATTAATGTCATTGAATCCTTAACCCACTACCTCTGACACATAACAGAATTAGAAAGCCTTTTGGACCATTTGGCTGAAGTTGTGCCCTCACTACAGTATCTCAGTTTGCTTGGAAACATTGCTTGCCCAAATGAGCTGGTCTGCAAAGAAAAGGATGAAGATGACTACCAGAGATACAGGTTAGTGTTTTCACCTGTAGATGTGGTAAGACATGAAAGTTTTGTTTTGCTGCTGGAAAAATACTCAACTAAAATCAACCCAGAGTCTCAAACAAACATCTACTCTATTCTGAAAGCATTGTAACATTCTGCCATGGAACACTTGGGAGTTTGAGTATCCCCCATTTCAGCGAGGTCACACTCAGGACCCCTGTTTCAGGAAACATTTCATTGCTGTATAGCATGTGTCTGAGTTGAGCAGGTGTGCACAGGGTTTCCTGTATTCCTGAGTATTCATATACCCCTACTCAAGGTGTTTTCTTCTTTAAGGCCAAGATAAAACAAGGTTTGCATATGCTAAGTGTGACAGGCAATAAAAAAAGAAAAAAAATCACTCCACTGAGACTGCCAGTTGCCTTGTCTTCTGCTCTTATTTGATATGGTGCTAAGTTGCTTCCACTGTAGTTATCAAGGCACTATTGCCACAGAATAAATGACTGCTTTACTCAGAGCAGTTACATTCTAATAAAAACATACCAAACTATCTTTATAATATAATGTCAATGAGCTAGATTACACAAGAGGTCATCTGAAATTTAATATGGAGGCTTGATAAAATACTCTTAAGTCCAACTGAAATGTTCCTAGAAGTTTTAAGGATTATTTAAAAAAAAAAAACCCAAAAATACTTGTGATTGATGCTGGTTATGAGTATAGATCTGTGACTTAAGGAATGTCTGCTAAGAGACAGAATTTTAAGAGCTATTAAGGCTGGTGAGACATTGATTATACAGGAAAAGAAAAGACATTAGCTGTATTTTTCCTTGCTGCCTTCTGAGGCATTATTTCAGTGTGCTGGCACTTTTCACGTTGGCTCTGAGCAGCCCTTGGAGGCAGGTGGGAGCCAAGCAGTGCTGGTCACCTCGCCTCGCAGAGCCTGAGCTGGCTGTTTATTAGCATCACCCACGGGAGTCAGAGTTATGTCATAAACTCTGATCTTATCTTCAGGTAATCCAAACTGTGCTGTAGGAGTTAGGATGAAACAATACAAAGTTCAGGAGACTAAAATCAGGTTTATGGGGAACTTCTGGCTTGAATTCAATGCACTCCGAAATGGTGTAGGTTAAAAAGCAGCACAGCTGTCCCAGATGTGCATATATACTTTTTAGTTTGTTTCAGACTTTTGAGAAGGATTTCTAGGTTGTCAGACTTTACCTTTTAATGATTCCACTTCTGAATCCAGCTTAGCTTGTAGGATTTTGGTTTAATGAAGTAGAGTAGCCTAGGTTTAGTAAAATATTTCCCATTGCTTTCACACTTAGAGTGGAAGGTATGCTTACTATCCAGCTTACAAGACTATAATAGTGCTGTCTCTATGTAAATTTATGTGACATGTGCTCTAGAAAATTGCTTAAAAAATGAATGATATTTCTACAGTTTACTGTTTTTCACTTTAAGTATGTTTTCTGACAATATGTCTCCCATTAATCATTTAAGCAAAAGTAGAACGTTAAAGGAGCCATTCAGAGCAAGGACCCGTGGTTCATTTAGTGCTCTCTGAAAAAATTCCTTATTGATTGACATCCTCTGTGGTTATGTGATGTAATATTTATAATATGTCACAGAGCCATACATCAAAACAAGCATGTCCCTTGTTTCATTTCAATGCAAAAATGTTGATTTCAGCGAGGTCAAGGTAGTTTTAGGTCACATCATGGCAAACCACTATGTCAGAGTGTGAAGGGATTCTATTTATATATCTGCCGGAAACTGCAACGTTGCTTTCATTTTCTCTCCACTCAGTTTTTCAAAACCCTGGATGGTTTTTTTCATATAAACTGGGTTAATTGAAGCACTTTTAAGAAAGAAGAATGGGCTTCTAATTAGTTGAATGATTTATGGTTCTGCTGCTATAGTGAAAGCTTCCTGATCCTTTTCTGTTATTATTTGTTGCATTATATGAAATGTATTTGCTTGACAGAATTAGATTCAGAACACCAAATCAGGGATTGATAAATTGATCTCTCTGCCTATCTTTAGGGGAATACATGATGGAACTGATTAGAAGTGCCCTTCTAATTTTACTCTGAGTAGCTAATTCAGAGTTTTCAATACATACTCTGAAGCATCTTGAACGCAACTTTTGTCTTCCAGTTCCAGCATTTTTTAATTATTTGAAATAATTTCTTTTCCTGAGATTTTTTTTTAGAAATTTATCAGAAAGCATCAAAATACTACATTTATTTGAAGCTGAATTATGTTAAAACTTGAATTAGGTAGACAGTGTGCTTCACCATAACTTTAACTGGCTTTGTTTTTTTCTGAATGGGAACTTATTTTTGTAAATTTTTGTAGTGACCATTGGAACCAGAGCTTCATTTTTCATTGAGCTTTAATTTTGTTCCTACTGAGTTCAATTAGAGTTCAGGTTATTTAATTCCTCAACCAGAAAGAGAAAGGTGCTAGAAATCAAAGCTTTACTTAATCTTCTCATTCCAACAGACTGAAAAGATCTGTTAACCCCCCAAAATCTTGATGTCAAAAAAATGTGGAAAATAATTTATTTTGAAAATTCAAGGTCTGGTGATTCACAGTGATCTTAAAAACCAACATTAAACTTAGTTTAAAAATAATTAAATTTTACCTAAAATACATTGAAAATACACAAAGCTATGCTTTTGATCACCTGGTTCTTCAGGTGATCCATTGGTATACCGTTTCTGTAATTTTGTTACTAAACTTCTTTCCTAGTCCTTCATATATATGAAAGTATATATGAAAAAAGAGTACATTTTATACTGAAAGGTTATTGTGTTTTTTTTCTCAAAGCAGTTATTTTTTGTCTAAGAACCACAGTATCTTTTGAATGGGATTTTTTAGGGAAGAAGAAAAGCTTTTATTTTTTTGCCATTCCTGCTCTTCCTTCTTACGTTTCAAATGTGTAGGAGAGCAAATTGTTGAGAAAAATCTCTGTGTTATTGGAATTTTTGCTTGGACAGAAAAATAAAATGGAAAGTTCCCTTCTGTGATATTTTTATAAGCAAACTTGTTTGTTTCATTTTAAAGACTCATTTTTTTTCCCATCATTGTTAAAATGGCTTTAGTTTCTTACTATTAAAAAAATAATCTTTATGTTCACTTTCTCTTTTTTTGTAAGTTTTCTGTATTTGGCTGTTAATATTTTGTAAAGGTCTTTCTTGGAAGTAAATGCAAGGGAAAGCAGAATATCTTATATGCAATGGTGTTAGGAAAATTTAAAAGTTTTTGGCTCCAATAGGAAGCAAGAAACACAGAAAAATAGCTTGCACAACAGTGTCCTCAAGAATAACCTAGCCTCCAATCTCTGCTTTGAAGATTGTGTGGAAACAAAGGTCGTGACCCAGAGATCAAAGTAACAGAAGTCAACACAGTAATTGCTGGTTGCTTCTGTTGTGCTCGAAGTTGGTCAGTCCTGTGGGTGTATTGTTTGCAGTGAAAACTTCAAACGTGGCGTTACTGAACTGTGAAAAATCATCTGGGTCACAATGTATTACAAAGCATTTATGAATGCTGCAGGTGACCTCACCTATTTTCATTAAAGCGATATGATTGTGAAGAATTCATGCCATGTGTGAAGTTTTCAGAGCTTGTTCATTCTTCTTTGCTCCTTATTGACATTTCCTGGAATGATGCATTCATTAAATGCTGTTGACATGGAAACAAGGGCAAGTGGAAACAAATGCCTGAGTTTATTTTCAATTAGCTTAAAAGTACATGTCCCAGATATGCTATCTTTGGCTGGGGGAGCAGAGGATGATAACCTTATGAAGTCCTCTTAAGATATAACAGCAAGAAAGGAAGTGCATGCATTTTGTATGGATTCACTTTTCAAGCTAAATCAGCTATTCCCATTCCACAGTTTTGATTGTGAAAAATGGTGGATCTTGCTAGCATTTTCAGTATTCTTACAGTTTTCTTTTTTTTATTGTGGTTTTATTAATTTTTTTTAAATGTCATAAAATTTGCTTGTCTATTCTAAGTAGTCTTGTATTTGGATGGTGATATAAATGTTCAATAAGCAGTAGGAGACTGGAAGTCCTCACTCAGTAATGAAAATAACGCTAATATAAATGCTAAGTACCAGTGAATTTACTGTTGAGGCCCTCTTTTAGCAGGAGAGATTGAAGTCTGTGGTACTTCTGTTTATGTTCTTTATGTGCTTAATTAGATGATTAGGGCATTCCCATACATCTGTATAATCTCTGAATTTGTGCTGCTTCAGTGTTTGAGTGAGGCTTTGCCATCTCACCAGCACCTGGAAGGAAATGTCTGTGCTTGAAAGACATTAAATGGCCACACAACATCCATCTGAGATAGCCACTGGAAGGGCTCATGAGCAAAAACAGTTTCCATGTTTTTGTTCAGCCAAATAAATTGAAGACCATAATACCCAATTTGTCTTTACTAACACAGTAAATCAAGGCTGCTATAAGTAAATTGCTGCTATATGCCTAGAAAAAGATTTTTCTAATTCACAGAGTTGTTTGTTACACTGAAGAAGAGCAGAGTGTGCTAAAATATTAGGAGGTGGTGTGGATTTCTGCATGTCTTGCAAGCCCCTCAGAATTGCCTGGTCATCACCAAACAGTGCCAAGGCTGCTCAGGGCCTCGTGATCCTCTAACATGCCTCATGCCAGCATCCTGCTCTCTCTTCTGGAAGATTCCGGGTCAGGTTTATGACCTGGCTTCCTTATCTGTGTATTTAACAGATGTTTTTGTTGCAGAGGAGATTCTGCAGCCAGCTATATGCTATTTGGGGATAGAAGGGTAAATTTTTTGGGGTGCAGAAGAAACAATCACAGAACGTAATCTAGTTCACTGTCATAAACATGTTTGTTCAATTCTTCTGATTCCTTTTTTTTTTTCTTTCCCCATTTAAATGCTGATCTAATGTAGCCAATTTCAGGTTATTTATTTTTTCTAGTTTACAATAATGTAACTGAGGGCATAATCAGCCTTTCAAAGTTTGAAATAGGCATATTATTTTTATGTTCCATGATTATTAAGGAAAGAAAACATAATAGCAGAGAAAATAGAAAAATGAAAGTTAACACCTTTTGAAACAAAGAGCATATTGCGGGTATGATACAGGTAGAGCTAGATATTTCTGCATTCTGGTGGGCAAATATTTCTCAGTTTTTCACAGCAGAATTTTTTTTTATATTAAACTTAAATATTGATGCATATAGTACAGTTTTATATTCCAGATTTTTTTAAATTATAGTACAAACAGGAATACTATACAGAATCTAGTTCTTTCATTAAACGTTCAGTGGAAGAGTTTGCAAATGTGCCTCTTTTCCAATATCCTGGCAGGTCTGTATGAAAAATCTTAAAATGGAGCTTATTGAATGCAGCAAGTCAAAAATTGGTAAATTAATTTTTAATCTTTATTATAATTTTTACTTAACTAAGATGTAAATAACATGAAATTTCATATTCTGTGGTCTTTTTCTATATCTGAGTGATGCTGTTGCTATGATGAATACCTGTTATGAGCTTATTTTCATGGGACTCTTGGCACCCATGCCAACAGTCAGGGTGGGGAAGATGATTCAGGACAAAAGAAGGTGCAACTTTACTTAAATAATTTTTTAATCCATTGTGAATTAGATGATCAGTTTACAGGCAATGGCAGTGGATCTTTAAGCACTTTCCTGGTGTGTCTAATTTTTACTTTCTCTCTTTGACTCTCACCTTTATCCTCATCACTGAAGATAATAACCTTTTTTCACACTACAACAAAGGTGTTAAAACCCAATAACAGCAGTTTCAGAACACATGGAGCAGTGATAAGTTTTAAAATTATTTAGAAGAAAAAGAGGTGTGGGGAGTAGGGAGACCGTGCCCCCCAAATTCTAACCTGAATAAACCTTTCTAAACTAAATGTAGAATCTAGATGGATCTTTCTTCATTAACCGGTGTGCTGTTAACTAGTGATTTTACAAGTCTAAAACAGGTGCAATGTGTCATGCAATTTATGGGTCCCAGTGCCTGCCATAAAGTATTTTATGATGGCTGTGTTCTGTGTTATTAGTAGCTGTCTTTTTCTGCAGCCATTGGTGTTTTGATAATAGTCTTAAAACACCCAAAATTACTTACCTGCAAGCAACATTCCATAGTCCCTGTTGACAGTTTGAATAAGTTTAGTGCCCTTTTGTTGTACTTTACCTTCAAAACAAACTGATTGAACCATCAATAGCTCCTGAAAGCTGACAGAGGCATGTCATCTGCTCTAACCCTCTGATAGTGGGTTATCTGTGGGAGTTAACCTCCCCGCATTGTTAACCGAAATGGTTTATGTACTATGCAACTTTAGGATACTGCTGTGATAACCTTAGTAACTAAGTCATACATCACAGTAAAGAGATTTTTTGCAACAAATAACCCTGGATTAAATTTACAAGGGTTGAATTGATATTGTAAAGTGTTCATTCCCAGGCTTTGGTAATCCTTTCCTGTATTTTTTTATGGCAAACTTGTGTTGCATTAAGATTGAAGCTGCATCTTCATATTTTAGCTAAAATGTATCCAGGAAGCTCACTGTTTTTCTTCAGCTATTTAAGGTGAATGCATTGTATTATTTACAAATAAATAGATACTTTTTAACCCACATTTAGTAAAAATAATATGAATCAGATTGCATTTTGAAGCACCTTTTAAAATAATTAATTGCATGTATACCTCTCTCCCACCAGTGGGACAATATTTATAGTACATACTTTTTAGTATCTGCTCTGCTTAAGGAGTGCAAGTTTGAAAAAAAGAACCAGCCCCAAGCCTGTGACTTGTGGAGTAGTTTGCTGTTTAATTTGAGTGGGTAGGATTTTTTGGTTTTGTTTCTGGAATTGACAAGTACTAGTGCTAATTCTGTTTTTTGAAATGCAGTCAGGATGGCTTAAAAATACAAAAATACATTTGTATCAAGGAATGCTATTATAATTTTAAGCTCTTTTGAAATGATTGAGAGACTGACATTAGGGCTGTGATCCAAAGTCAGCATAGATGACAGTGCTGTCTTATTCTGTTGTCATTTTTGTTGCAGCCTGCTTTTCAATGGCATATTTCATTCCATCATTAAACATTTGCTGATTTTCTAATACCGATGTTTTCTTCACCTGAATATTCATCTTTTCTCACCCTACACTTAGTGGGTGTCTTTACTCATTTTTAGCTTCACTCTTCTTCACTCTTGACATATTGTTTCCTTCTGTACATGTCTTCATTTGAAAGAATCTGTTGTCATCAGAGCTTTTCTGCCAGTAATGCAAGATGGATAGCTTCTCCTCCAGTGAAAGATAAGGGCCAGCAAAATGCCAGGGAGGACTGCAAGGGCAGCCAGGAAAGCTGGAATGAGTCTGAGAATGTGTCTGTCTCACAGGTCTGTAGCTGTTGTTTAAAAAAATGGTCTTAGGAGGTACTCTGTTTTGTGAAGCAACTCTCTCTTTTTCTTCTCCTGATATAATTGAGAGCCACAGATTGAGGATTCACATTTAAATTGAGCATTTCAGAACTGAGTATTGTCAGTTCAGTTGTTAACAATTTATGAAGGTGTTGCTTCACAGGAATAGTGTGCTTGATGGAAAGCTTTATTTGCACCATTGAATTTTGCTTGGATTTAGAAGGGGCAGCGTTACAATAATTTTCACATGTTTATCTGCTTTTGAAAACAGTATCATAAGATAAACTTTTAACTTTTTGAAACAGTTTTTTTTCCTGTGGTTTTTGTTTTGGTTTTTTTTGAAAGCATTATGCAGACTTTTCTATTTCTTTAATTTTTTCCTTCCAGTGCCAGAAAGGATTGGGATGATGAGGAACTCTCTGACTTGGGGTTTATGCAAATCAGCTATGCTGGGGAGCATTATCATCACCTTTGTACCCCCTGCCAGGAAAAGGCTGATAGTGCCCTGACTTTGCAGTGTCTGCTTCACATTTGATTGACTAAATGCAAATGATGTGTGCTTGAGCTGCTTAGATATTTGGGTTTTCCATGGTTGTGTCTTGCTTTGTTTTTTCTCTGCCATGCTCTCTTCCTCCACAAGTGAGAAGCCAATAATATTTAGCTAGAAAGCTGCTATCCTTCAAGTAGAAATGATAAATAGAAAATAATACTGATGAATCTTAATAAGAAGTTGGAATTAAAATATATTTCCCATAAATAGTCTCCCCACTGTGTGCTTCTGCACTTAATCCTGAGCTGGGATCTGCATGCTGTAAGGACACCTTGTCTCTCTGGTGGGACCAAATTGGAATTCTCCTTCCAAATGCTGATCATTGTGTTTTTAGGAAAATAAAAAATCCAAAATGTTGGCAAATGGTGAGAATTCTTGCAGAGAAGTTGGCTGGCAATTTCCCATATCTCAGATTTTCTCCCACAATGTGGGTTGGAATCTTTGGTATCACTCAAAATTCCTTTTCCCAAACAATTCCCAGGCAATTCAAAACAATTTCCAAGTTATTCTGTTCCTTGGTATGCTTTATACCTCACTAATATACAGAGGGAATATACACATCCATGGTGATAATTGTGTTTGATCCACCAGTATTAAATGTTTTTGGCTTCATTTGAGAGAATAAAGTATTCTAACTTTGTACATAAGCTACACTGCATGAAAGAGCCAAATATAGAGGAAACAAAGGCTGTTGTTATTTTTGGATTTTTTTTTTTTTTTAGTCTATATGTCTTTGTGCATTACTGGATTTTAACTGTGTGTGTGTTTTGATATCTTGTCAGATATTTTGTCCTGCACAAATTGACAAACCTGAAATTTCTCGATACTCGGAAAGTAACCAGGAGGGAGAGAGAGGAAGCTTTGATAAGAGGTGCCTTCATGAAAGTGGTTAAGCCCAAGGATGCTAAGGTAGGAGAGTAAATGAAAGTGGTAACAATAATATGATTAATTAACACTTTTTTTGAATAACTCCAAGAGCTTGGATGCATCTTTTCCTAAAGTAAAAAATGAGGTGAAACCTTTCAAATGAAAGGACCGATAAATGTGATCAGATGGGGGACAAAAGCCTTGGTAAATTTTCTGTGTTTTAATGTGGAAATTTACAGGTGCAGGTTGTGGCCATGTTGTCAAATTTCTGGTTTCAATTTCTGTTTCACATAGCAAAGTAGCTAATATATGTCACTGAGCTTAAAAGAATATTTTTACCCTGTCCAAGGAAATGTAACAGCTGTGTGATAGCCTTTTGTGAAAGAATGTGACTTTTTCTGACGAGTTGTACCCTGCCTTGTATGTTAAACTCAAACATCTCTTTCAGAGCTCACACTTGTGTTTATTGCCTTTTAGTGAACCAGTTGATTCTAATTTTGTATGATGTTACTTAATGTGGTGTCCTGCTAATAAACATTGACAGACAGAGAGACAGTTTCAGTAGTCTGAGCATTTAATACAGCTTCCATCAGTTCTAGGCATCCTGCTGAAGCAATCAGAACGTGAATGTGAATTCTCCAATTTGCCTTCTTTTCCCATTGTTGATCAATACTTGATAACAGCAATCTGTGGTGTGCTCAGAGTGCTTTAGTGCAGCAGATCATTCTTAAAACTCTGCTCAAGTTTGCAGTCTACTTGCTTTCTGTTTGCTGCTTTTTCTCTAAAGTATACCATCAATAATTTATTGCAGATTTCCAATAATGCTGAATAATAATGTAGTGTTTATGGAAATGCACTGTTTGGTAGCATAAGAGCGTTGCTGGATAAATGTATTATCATGAGTACAATTGCAGTGCATTACAAATTAATTCAGACTGATTAATTTATAACTACTAAAATGTTAACAGTTCTGATACAAACATTGCTTTGATATATTGTTTACCACTGCCTTTAGTTATTTCAACTTCATGTATGTAATGAATGGAATAATTTATTTTTAAGCTGTGGTGAAGATCCTATTCACAGCAAACCATCTTTGAATCTGGCCAAATGCAACAGCTGATTTGTTTTACATATAGCATATGTATGTCATCTTTTACAATTCATCTTATATAATCAGATTTTGGATCTGGTGAAGTTTTTTTTAAATTTATCTAACAGTTGGATCTTTCGTTTTAGAGTCTACTTTGTGAATTATATCCAGCTTAATAGTGTAAGAGAAAAAGAAGTCTTTCTCAAATTTGAAGTTACTTCTCTGGATTAAACCTCTTTCTAAGTCAATAGCTAAGCGTAAATTACTTAACAAATTTAGGGATAACATCTTTATTTTTTATATCTGCAATTGAACCTTTCGTATAGTTTTGAATTGTTTACCCACTAAGTCTTATGATTAACCGTACATTTATTTCAGAAAATTTCCAGAAGGTTCCAATTTACTGTTGTTACTTCCATACTAAAGAGTTTTTTCTTCTTTATAAATGGTTCAGTACAAATTACTGATGGTAAAATCATTGTAAATTATTTCCATGGCATGAAGTAATGCTTCTTAAGGTGCTATGAAATTGCCCTCATCATAAAATATTATATACATATCACAGAAGTTGCTAATTTAAAATAAAAAAAAAGTGAAATTTGATTCAGGTATTATAAAGCACTTCAAATTGTTTTGAATTTGTGCTTATTTGCTGGGATATTCATGCTTATAGCACATATGCATGCAAACCATTTCTATGTCTGAGAAGACTCATAGAATTTTCTCTGCATATATGCTTTGAGATGCAGCTGAGTATGTGTACAGCTATTGACAGCTCTTCTCAGAGACCACAGCAAGCAGCATTCCCCCATAAATCACAAGGATGATGTGCACAATAACTGTACTTTTGAGATCTGTCATGTGTTATACATTGCATACATAATGGGTTTTTATTCTCTAGCCTTCCCTTTTCCTGGATTTTGTGTTCTCTGTTCATCAGTCCCATGTAGCTGTCAATATTTTTGACCACCTTCAGTCACATTTAACAGGCAGGTACTGGTAATATATTTTTAGCTTTCTGAAACTGGTTAGAGATTACACCTTCATCCACACTCAGAGGAAGATTGCAGCATACCCAGTATTGGTCATCAGAAAAACTCCTTAATAAGTTGCCATAGTGATATATAAGACCTTGATGATAATGAACTTCCCAATAATGTGGTTTTTTTTTTCCTTTCACTAAGGTGGCAGACACTGTGCCAGCCTATGCTTACCACGAAAGGAGATGCAGTGATTACTATTTATGTTGGTGGATGCCACATGAAAATCTTCTGCCAGATTTAGTAAAAACACTGGGCTTTTCAGACCTGCTTTTTCAGGAGAAAAAACATAAAAACAACAAACCAACAAAAAATCCTAACTTATGTGGTGTCTTTTTTTCCCCCATTATGATAAGCAGGAGATGGTGTGGCATATTCAGCATAAAAGGCAGACTGATGATCTAAAGAGGCTGTGATGTGGGGAGTTGTTTTCAATTTAGTCTTGACATGAAATACTTGGGAAAGCAAAATACCCCACCAAGAAAAAAATACACAAAATGGGAATAGATGCAAGAAATTTCCATCTGACTAGCTTGTGTTTACTCAAATGCGAAAGTATCTAGCAATCACCAGTCATCACTAAGTCATAAATATTTTATTTGTATAAATTTTTTTTACTTTCATTATTCCCTATTTTTTTTAACAGAACACTACACTTTCTTGTGCTTTGCTTCATTTCATCTTTTGTTGAAATTGCATCTGTTTGTGATATGACTGTCTTACGGAAAGATACAATCATTTATTAGAAAACAGTTTAATGTTACAATGCAGTATTCCTTCTCACTATGTAGGTGAGCTAAACTTCATTATTCTTTTATGTTTATGTTTTCTTTTGTCAAAATATTGAACATTGTATCATGCCTGCTTTTAATAAAGACTGGGGAAGTCTGGCTGGTTGAGAGGCGTTGAGCCAGATGAGGAATGTTTAATGACCAGACCATGACCTCATTTCACTGGCATAAGTGTAGCTCAAAGTGGAAGATGCCTGTCCAGTGTGAAGTGTGTTTCTGGGCATGACAGCATTTCACATCAGAAAGACAGCTCAAGAATACGACAGTCAAAATTGCTTAATTGTGTCCCGGCTTTGTAATTATTCATCTGCGCTTCTACAAAGAGTACAGTTGTCATTTCTTGACATAATTATTTAAAACTGTACCCCTCTTTGGTTTATAGGTATATGAATTGTGCTTCCAACTGTTCCATTTTTCAAACTTAGGGATGCAAAGCAAATGTGATTTGAGAAAATATGCGAAGACTACACATTTTTACATTGCATGTGTTATAAATAAAATGAAATTATGGTGTATCAAAGAACATAATTTCATATTTTAAAGGTCTATATTCATGATCATTTAATCTAGATGATAAAATGGGGATATATCCATTTAAGTGTGTTGCTATGAACACACTGTCATAAGTCTCTTTAAATATAAATTTAATTATTTAATGCTGGGTCAGTGTGCTTGCTTTTATAGAACACATATATTTCCCAGTATTTCGCAACCCCTCTTCCCCACAAATATTTTTTGACTTACTGCATTTTTGAGGTTAACAGTTTCATCTGTTTTATTGATGGTGGTGAAAGAGAGCAGAAGGCATTTGGTCACCAGGAACAGTTTTGTAGCTTATAGGGCCAAATCATTGGTGGGTATCCTTATATATACTTCCAAGCAACAATATTAAATGGAGTTATTCTGCTTCCTTGCAGCTTTACCAAAAGCATCTTGTCCACTGGCTGTAAGGGAGCTCTGTACAACAAAAAAGGCAGTATAGGTGTTTTGAATTTTTCAACATTTTTTACTCTCAGATGCATTGTTTTCATCGCAAGTTATAATTATGAAACCTGACATAGCATTTGTTCTCCAAGGAGCTAAGATGGAGACATCGAAGCAGAAAGGCAAGTCTAATATCTGCATTCCATGTAAAATCTGTGATTCGTGCCCACAGTGTTACTTGAAGGATAGAAGATTATTTTATTATGATGGGAAGAGTAAATATTTAGGCAGTACCATTTAAAGAATAAGGTAAGATAAAATCTAGTGTTGCTTTCAGATCATTGGCAGTATTTTTGTGTTTAAGCTCGTAGGAGAAGCTCTTTATCAAAGTGACCAATGCTGATATATGCTTCTATTAAAGTCAGATGAGGCATAAGGAATGATTTTAGTAATTTTTGTCCCAAACTATTTAACAAGAATCATGCTTTTCTTGAATATATTCTACTTGCTTCCATGAATATAGGCAAATCATTTTGTCAATATATCTCAAGGACCTTTTCACCTCCTCCCTAAATTAGGAAAATGAGGCTGGTTTTAAAAAATAAAGAAAAGGAGACAGATAAAACTTTGCAGAACAGCTGCATTGCTCACAATCTTTGTCTTTTTACCATTGCCATTGTGCAGAAAACATTGGTTTATGAATTTATGGCATTTGAAGAACATGTAGAGTATAGGGCTTCTAAAGTGTAAAGAATCATTGTGTCAGGGAACTGCTAGCTCATAAGATACCTCTTTGAGAGAGCTTCCACATAACAGGGTTTCTTATTGTCAGATGTCAAAATTTCACATACCAAAACAAGGACATGAACTTAAGACTCCAATCTAGACTGTGATGCAGTAAATAAAATTTACTCCAAGGACATTGTAGCAGTCATGCAGTCATCCATTTTACTCTTTGGAAAGTTTAGGTATTTTAAGCAGAAGTCCATAACGTGTTTGGTTCATAACCTGCTGTAATTCCAGCTGTCAAGAGGGAAGAATAGACACGTGTGGGTCATAAGTGTATTAGGATAGGGAGAAAGACTCTGCTTCAGTTGTTGGTTCTTACATTGATAATTCTGAAAAACCATCCTCAAATGTTCTTTGGGCGGGTATTATGTGTACTACATTTCACTATCTTAATAACTATTAAATATACAGAAGGAAAAAGGTGATGTCTCTTTCCTAAAATTATTCCCTTTAAAATGTATATAATTGTCATGAAGCCCATGTCATTTTAGCCCGATTAATTTTTCAGATAGGAAGGGGTGTTACTCCTGGAGCTCTGGCCTGACTCCAGTTCAGGTGATTACATTCTGCCTCTCTAGATTTCTCTAGTCTCCATTTACTAAGGCATTCTTCTCCACCTTCTGCCCTAACCCGTTCTGTAGAGTTGCAGTGTGCTAGGTAGCCAGCTGCTGCTTTGAAAACTTTATATCTTTCAGTAGTAGTGAGAAAATTGGTCCCTTTATAAGACTTAATATTTGTAAAGCACTTGGAAATTCTCTGATGAATGGCAATAGGCCCTGTATGTAATTGATGCCTCCATTTCATTGAAGAAATTATTGTGACAGCTTGTTTATTACTGCTGGGTTGTGGTTTTTTGTTGGTTTGTTTTTGTGGTTTTTTGTTGGGTTTTTTTTTGGATGGTTGATTGGTTTTTTGGTGTTTTTTTTTTAATTTTCATTTGTACATTCAGGTATATGGAAGATTCAGTAATTAGATGCTGGCTCAGTCTATCCAATAAAATGACATTCAGCAGAGTGTAACACTATGATATTAGACAGTAGGATCACAACTGTCTTAGATTATTAATGGATCAATATGGCTAGAGTTTTATTTATAAGGATTTTTTTGTTTCACTTTTGGAAATAGAAACAAACCTGGTGTACAAGCAGAGCTTCTTGTAGTTTCTCTTTTCTAATGCAATGGATCTCATTATCAGGTGACACAAGTGTTAAGCACAGGAGTTGTGTTGAATTTTGTTTAAAAAAAAATATTTCAATATGACAATAGCAAAACTCTTCTTCATCTTTTGTCTATTCTTATGCTCCTATAGGTGGTTCTTTTTTTTTCCCTAGACCTTAAGACACAGTATGCCACATGTACTCTCAGTCATTTTGGTGAATTATTCCCTCTGAAATAGTAATAGTTTTAAGTATCATGGTTAGAATATATGAAAATTTTCAGCCATGAAACAAAGGTCCAATTATAATTTTACTTTCTGGTAACTGTTTGTCACAGCAATATTTCTGAAAGAGAAAATCAATGGCAAACTAGCACTACCATGGGATCTACCTGGAATTTTGCATATTTACAAGTTGGAAAGAACTGTCACGGCTGACTTTTTACTTATTGCTTATTTTAGCTGTGGTTGGATGTCCCACAGCTCTCACAGCAGCCTGGGCAGTGTATTTGTGTGCTGTGTTAAGATCAGGCCTGGCTTTGCTGATCCACTGGCCCATGAAAAGTTCCCCAGCCCTTAGAGAGAAACGTGGTCGCAGGAGCCTCTGCCAGGGAAGGCAAAGATGATTTGTTGTTGTGATCTTCTCAGGGGCATATCTTGCAGCAAAGAACAACTAAAGAACCATGACTTAAGCACATAAAATGTGATGCAAGTACATCATATAGCATCTTATTGTGAAATTAATGCGAGGTTTTTTAGCCTTGCTGTAGCCAGGTGGATGGAGTCAGAGAGGACAGGAACTAAAGAAAAGGTAAAATGAATGCACTAATACTTCTAATAACTTTGGAAACAGTTCAAATGCCTAAAAATAGTAGCCTAGTGCCATTTTAGATACTCTGAAGTATACAGCAGACCCCTGTAGGGATGACAGATGATGTAAGGTGATGTAAGTTTTTTTGAAGCCACCATGGGAGACCAGGCACGGATAGTGCAGAGTGGCTAAAACAGCAGTAGAAACTTGTGTTTAAGCAGCTGAATCCTGCCTTTCCTGTTGTGCTAAAAGAGAGATTGTGTGCTTGAAATATTGGCAGGTCAAGAACACCAGAGCATTGCAAAAAATAATCCTTCCCTTCACTAACATCAGCCAGAGTGTGGTCCAAGAGTCAGATAGGGCTGTGATGAGGTCATCTCCTAAAAGCTCAAGCATATCAGTCATTCTCTCTTCATTAATGACTAAGAACATGACCAGTTTAAAGTTGGTTTATGAGTTATTTCAGGGAAAAAAAATATTAATAATTTGTTTTCAGAGAAGGGCTAATATTTCTTCCCTTGTCTCCACCCTTACCAGAAATGTATAGGCCAAAGGGCTATTTTGTAAGAAATTCTGAACTTTATTGCTTATGAGTTTCTAAAACTGCTCCCTTTGTGAAAGAAAAAGGACACAGCACAGGTTCATCTGCTCCTTTAAAATCATATTGAAGTTACAGATTCTGGTTCCCCTTTCTGAATGTTAACCAGAGCTGATGCTAATGTTTTTTAATTTTGTCCATCTTGTAGACAATAGACCTGGCATGAAATCTTTAAGATTTGGTGCCTTAGGTTATGGATCTGTGTTTCAGGGGAAAATCAGGGATTCATTGTGTGCATAAAAAGGTAAAAAGTATTTGTGACTGAGGATTGGTGTTCTCCTTGAAGGAATATTGAGATTATAAAACTTTTGCAGTAAGCTGTTGCCTGAATTTATGTTATTCATCCGAGAAAAATTGGTGTAGGAAAACATACAAATTGTAATTAACTCTGTAATTAGAAATGTGTCTAAAAATAAGTAAGGAAAATGTCAGTCACATTTCACAAATGGCGTCGCTTTGAATCCTCTTCTGTGAATGATCTGGTTTAGAGGTAGATTTTCTTGAGATTTTAGCAGAAAGGGAATCTGTCCCTAAGTGACATGCATTTAATTTTTGAATGTATATGTGTGCTTCAGTTCTAATGTATTAAATGTCTTTACATCAAGGAGCCTAGTGAAGGCACGTGCCCTGTCCCAAAGATGATTCATTTCTCATTCAGCCTTGGTGGGGTTTGAAAACCTTTGGCATTCTTTCTTGTAGAAGACCCTGTGGGGTATTTGCTTAATGATTAAATTAATGTTGCATTTGTGATGCTAACTTACGAGCTTGAAGCAGGAGATAAGGCTTTTTCTTATGTCAGTACAGCAAACCATGCTATGTAGCTTATTCTGCTAAATTTCATTAGGAAATGTATCATTTGAGTTAAAATAAGAGGTAAATTCATGACTGAGAAATTAAGACCTTTTTTTTCTTCACACATTATGAGACTAAACATACAACTTTGTTCATGTAACGGTTACAAACAGTTCACTGTGTAGGCCAAATGCTCTCTAATGCAGTAAAATTAAGAAATAATATGCTTTGAAAGTGATTTATGAGTGTGGTTAAACTGCCAGATTTACAAAGAAATAGTTCAGATCTTGGGAAGCCTCAGGAGTCACGTCAAAAATGAATTTGACCATGATTTAAACTGCTACTTTTCTTACATGACATTTAATATGTGTACTTTGGAGGCCCATATGTCTTTAATAAAATAGCATTAAGTTTTAAATATGATATGAATGCAGTTAGTTTCTAAATTCATAACCTTTTCCACAACTCCAAAATGCTAACCAATAAGGGAGTCACACATGCAATAAAACATAAACCTTGGAAATAGTTTTTTATTAGACTGGTTAGACGTTTGGCAGCTGAGTTGTAATGTAATAAATACGTGCAGCCAATGTGGGTTTATCAGTCTTTGTTTACACTGTAAGCAACTGAGACCAGACAACTAATTATAACTGAGGAGCAAAGGTCATGAAAAATATATTTTGTCCAGTGAATCTGTGCTTGCTAGGTGAACCCTATAATGCTAAGAAAAGTGATTTATTAGAAACACTACAGCATGCTCGTCAGCTTTTGTTGTCAGTTTTGTTGTCTAATGTTTATTAGAGAGTCACACGCTTTAAGACTTTTCTAAAGTAGTTAAGTGCTTCAAAATCATGAAAATATAGACATGAAAAAACATACACAATTTACAAAGGATTTTAATGTTCAGCAAATGGTTGCCAAAAGAGTTCACTGTTTCATGAAAACAGCAAAATGAGAGTTCTTTCTATGCTGAAGTTAATAATAACAAAAGAATGCTATCATATTTTAAATGGTATTTTTGTGCAATTTAAGGTGTTTTTCTAATTTTGTTAAAATAATGTATTTTACCATCGCTTTCTGCAACAGAAGCTAGCCCACAACAAAACCAACTCTCTATGTATCTTGAACTTTAGCTCAGAACAGCAAATTCTGGTTGCCCTGTTGAGTTCCTGTTTATTCAACATGCATAGAACAATATTGCAAGCCTGTTCACATTTTCTAGGTAGTCTGACTTTCTAAAGATGGCTGTTGAAATGGTGTGGGAGTTGTGAAAAGATGGATTTTTTGTGTACTCTAAAGTGTGTGGGGAGGTGGGGCATAAAAACTTGATCGTGGTATACTTTTTCCTTCAAAATCCTTTCTGTCATTTGATTTCTGGTTAGTGTGGCTCTAGAAAAATGACAAAAATTAAATGTAAAAAATCTGCTTTGAGATGTATTGCAAAGTATATATTCAAATGCTAATCTCTATTCCTCCAGAATTATGGGTCCCCTAGAGCATCCAGAAAATTATTAACAGCATGTAATCCAGCTCAGTTTGAATGCATCTTTACTCTGTTAGCCAAATCTTCACATAATACAAATCATTCCACCTATAAAAGCACAAATATGTTATTGTTCTCAACAGGCAATTTAATGCAGCTATAGGGAGGAGAATAAGAGAAAAGAAGATTACAAGCTAGCTGATCATGCTTTTATTTCTCTCAAATCTCTCAGCATCCTCTGTGGTTGTACTTGTTTAAAGATTGTTCACAACTGTGCTGTCTATATGATTTGGGAAGCAAATCAGCCTAAATATGAAGTTTCAATGGGTGTAGTTTTTAGGGGATTTGATGCATTTTTCACAAATATATGTTTTTCCCCAGAAGCAGTGCTGAACCTGTAATCTTTTTCCTTAAAATTCTTTTGAAGACTCCAGTTTTGCTGTGGAGAGCTCAGTTATATTTGCCACCCAGTTGTGCAGCTTTAGCTGTAGAATAGCTATTAAAGTTAATTATTTTCTGGAAGATTTTATCAGAAGGATTATTAATGTGAATACATAGAGAAGGCATATGAACAAGGAAGAAACCCATTTTATTGAAATAATACACAGCTATCTCCAGTCATGCTGTGGAGTCAGGATCCTGCTCCAGTGGAATTATGCAAATGTGCCAAAGTTTAACTGTCACAATTCTTGTAAGCAGGAAGGTGGGTCCACCCTGGCATATGTGTGCAAATTGTTGGTTTTTATTGCTACATTCTGCTGTATTACTCCTTGCATTATTTTGCCACCAGACTCTGGCTTGTGCCTCTGACTGTAAAGTTTTACATCTATATGATAATAATTCTTTTGCTCTTCTGTGTTGCTTTTCTTATTTTCTACTAAGCACGTGTCATTATGTTATACATCTACTACCTAATCACCAGTGATTGGAAATGTATGTAAAATGTTTAGATATGAGTAAGCAGTCAGCCTGTTATTATTATTAATTGCACACAGACAATGTGACATAAATGTTGGTTTTAAAGTGAAAGGTGAAGACACTAACACAAGAGAAATCTGTCTAGGAAGAAGAATGGAGTAGGAGAGGCAGTGAATGTTCCTATTCTACCTGTTTTCATCAAGCCCCTCAAGCATGAAGTGGAAGAAACTGTACATAATTCAGTGGAAAAAAAATATAATCTCTGAGTTTGAAATAGGGTGTCACCTGCATGTTTTGCAGTTAGCTACAGGTCTAGTCCATTGGATTGTTGAACACAAAGCATAAAATATATTTGCTGCTGTGTCTTAAAGCTGTTCTTGGAGAACTTGCTCACTGTGCATGCATTTTGGCCGGAGTTTTGTGTTTTCTTTCATATTGCATATTGCTCAAGAGAAGTCTAACAGGCCACAATATTTATCCAGTGCCCCAGGACTGCCCAATGTTTAACTATCTTAATACCTCCAGGCTTTCCCCCTTCTTATGTGATATTTTTTCATATCTTTATGGTCTGAGTAAGACTCTACAGGGCTATTTCTTCTAAATAACAAGTCTAAGATATTGTGTGCAATTTTGAAAGATGGAATACTCTAGCAGGCTAGGCAAAAGCTCTGTATGTGTGACACAAAATTTTTCTTTGACACGGAGAAAAACGTTTGAATCCACTTTTATGTCTGTTGAGGAGGCTCTGAAGGAGTAGTGTGCTGTGTGAGCAGTAGAAACAGATGTAGATCTATGCCATGTGAAATGGTCATTCCAAAGCAGAACTCACTGAAGAGTCTGCATGTGCTGTTCTAGTTTCAAATCAAGCAAACAATCACTCTCTAAATATAAACAAGTGCTGGTTTGGCAAGATTTTCAGCAGCTGCTATACAGGTAATAACCTGAGAGGAATACTTTGGATTTTATTGTTTATCTCTGACAGTAGAGAACTTGAACAGGGTGAGAAAGCAATTCAAATTGTTAGTAAAAAAATGTCTTTTAATTGAGCTCATGTGCAAGGCCAGAATGGTGCATGGCTTCTCAGTAAAGGACACACCTAACTTTCTGGGAAGCTGCAAGACCATTGGCAGTTGCAATGTAAGGAAAGAAAAAGATGGAATGAATTTTGTTTTCCTGATTTATTTTTGAACATGAAACTATATATGTTATTTTTCATAACAGCTTTTTGATTTAAAAGCTACAGCTATATAGCTTTTTGGGTCTTTTTCTGCCCCATATGTTTACCAGTTTCTCTGGAGAGAACTTCTGAAGTCTTGTTGTTTATGTGAAGTGCTCCTTTGCTGCACTCTTTCCTCCACCTCCCTGCAAGCAGAAATGAATAGATATGTTGTTGGTAGAGAACTTACTTGCTTTGTCCTCTTGAGGTCATATTTTGGCAAGCGGGGAGTCTATTTTTTGATTTGATAAACCCCTAGTGGAATATGGTTTGGCTTGTAAAAACTGCTGTACACAGAGCCAATGGTTGTCTTGTCCTTTGTAGCCTGCTCTTCCACCTTCAGCCCAGAATTCAGGGAAAACCAAGGATCACTGGCTGAGGCAGTGTCATATGAGAACTGCTGAAAATTTATGGAGCTCTAATTAAACCTCAAATGCACTAATTCAAGCCCTATAAATCTTGTGTAATACTGGTGCAGTTAATATGAAGGCTGATGTGGTCTGAGAGGACAAGGCAGATGCCCAATATTCTCTGCAGTTTTACAGCTGGGAAGAAATTATGTTGCAACCAGTGGTCCCAAAGATAGTTCATAGATGTTAATTCAAAGTTTACTTTCAGTCAGGGAATGTTGAAATGTTGTGTGCAGATAGTCCAACTATTGCAAATTTGAAAAGTCAGGTTTCTTTTTTTGGCTTCCCTTGCTGCGGGAAAGGTTTGGCTGAGGATTTTGCCTATACTGCAATTACCTGAAGGTGAGAGTAGTTTCTTCCAACCCATCTATGAGTAAGAACAATGAAAACACTGCATTATCAGGGCTGCTGTTTAGATGGATGCATGATATATCTATTTTGTGAGGCAGAAAATAGTATACTTTCATATGCTTTCCTAAAGAAATAGATTAATCAAATAGTAATATGCTATGTAAATTGAAAATTGTAGCTACTTAATCTGAGGATGGAGAAGAGCTTAAATTGATGGTGTCTCATTTTTTCATCTGTAATATTATCATGGTTGAATACTTTAGGTTGGTAGAAACTTGCTGTAGTGAGAATAAAATAAATAATTTACTTATCCCCATGACTGTACTTCTTGGTCTAGGCTGAAGGGCCACTCCTTTGTATATGTGATGCAGTGGCTAGAAACAAGTAGAGCAAGGATTTCATGCTTTCTCTTCTACACTAAGCAAAGAAATACTTATTTTTCTGGCATAATTTGTCTTGGAAAAGGCTTTTTTT